>CAUYRH010169542.1:0-19605 GCA_963574655.1 Perodicticus potto | reverse complement strand
TGAGTGCTTCTTATTTAATTTTTTTACATTCTCTGTAGAGACTGTCAAAAGTTGCCAATGATGGCAACATTTCAAGTCATCGTGGTGGGGTATTGGCAAAAATTTTCAATTAGGGGCAGCCCCTGTGGCTCATCGAGTGGCATGCCGGCCCCATATACCGAAGGTGGGGGTGTTCAAACCCGTCCTCGGCCGAACTGCAAAACAGAAAAATAGCTCAGCGTTGTGGCGGGCGCCTGTAGTCCCAGCTACTCGGGAAGCTGAGGTAAGAGAATCGCCTAAGCCCAGGAGCTGAAGGTTACTGTGAGCTGTGTGATGCCACAGCACTCTACCGAGGGTGATAAAGTGAGACTCTGTCTCTACAAAAAAGAAAATTCAATTAGCAGTAATTGTGCCTTGGATGAAGTTCATTGGCTAAGATACTGCCACTGTGTAAAGCTAGATGGTGTTCAAAGAGTACAGATCTGTGTTAGCAAAAGCCTGGTTAATTCCTGCGTACCTAAGCTGTTACACAAACTGCCCTGGTGGAAGGAAAGGGATGCTCAATCTCACAGCAAGCACCCCAAAGGAATGCTTAGATCCTCATGTTCAATTAGCAGGTTTATTGTTTGGAAAGTCTTGCCAGAGTACTTGTCTATCCAAGTTCCACTCCTAAAAAGAGATGTAATTCTGACTGCTTTAGCTTCGCTTGTGCTTTTAACATTAACTCTAGCTTAGAAGGTGCAGTCATGTTATATTATTATTATCGATATTGGCCAGATATTGAGAGTGATTTAAGCAACTTGTCCCTAAAACCAAACAGTTCATCAGCAGAGGAATCTGGAGCCTATGACTCTGTTAGAATAGAAAATAGTTTAGGCTTGGAGCCTGCAGCTCAGCAGCTAGGGCACCAGCCACACACACTGGAACTGGCGGGTTCGAATCCAGCCTGGGCCTGACAAACAACAATGATAACTACATTGATAACTACAAAAAACAGTGGGGTGTTGTGGCAGGTGCCTGTAATTCCAGCTACTTGGGAGGCTGAGGCAAGAGAATTGCTTAAGCCAAAGAGTTAGTTAGCCAAAGGTACAAGTGCATGTGAAAGTTCTTTGTCAGCTGTAATGTCAAACAACAGTGGCTCAGAGGAGTAAGGCACCGGCCCCCTATGCTGGAGGTGGCAGGTTCAAACCCAGCCCCAGCCAAAAAAAAAAAAAAAAAAAGAAATAGAAAGTAATGACAATGATACCCAATATGATACCTGTGGAGTGTTTTGGGTTAGCAAGTCATTGAGTTGAATTCTTTCTGTATCAACTCATTCAATTCTCGTAACAATATTGTGATGTGTTTGTTATAAGTATTATTTGCATGTACATTCTAACAGCAGAAATATAACAAAAGCATAAATGTGTTGATGAAGGCTATTTTTAGTCACAAAGACTTTCTGGACCAATCCCTCTTGCAGTCATTGAAGCCCACGGGAAAAATGCAAAAGAAACAAGAAAACCCAATGGGCATCCCAAATAAATCAAAGCAGGCACCTAATCGTTGCTTTCCCTGGCTTTTGTGCCAGGGAAGTATTGAAATGTTAACAGAGGTTCCCACTGGATGTTGAAGTTAAGAGGTTTTAAAAAATTAGTTGTTATACTTTTTCTTATTTTCATGAGCATTTATTATTTTTACAATACAAGGATGGATGTAAAATAGTAAAG
The DNA here is from genome assembly GCA_963574655.1 of Perodicticus potto. Lineage (NCBI taxonomy): Eukaryota > Metazoa > Chordata > Mammalia > Primates > Lorisidae > Perodicticus > Perodicticus potto. The sequence goes on along the minus strand of CAUYRH010169542.1, from coordinate 17,917 downwards.
GGTTTGTATGCTCTGTATGAAATGTAAACATGAGTCTCTGAATTTTATAGTTTCCAAAAATGTGCAGTTTTAATAGTGTTGTTTAATTATGAATAGAAACAGGATTTTTCTAGGTGTCTGTCCTTTATCCTGGGTGCTTTTTAGCAGATTCCTATTGTACTAAGTGGCTCAGATATTCCTAGCATATACAAAATTTTCCAGGGGTGTGTGTTAAATGTTTTGAGCAAATAGCTTTCAGAAAATGGTGCTAAATCGGGCCAATGAATTCACAGTGTGCTGAGACTCCATCTAACTCATGGATCTAACTAGATCATAAGTTCGAGACCAGCCTGAGGAAGAGCAAGATTCCCCTCTCTACCAATAAAATAGAAAAATTAGCTGGGCATGGTGGCAGGTGCCTATAGTCCAGCTCCTTGGGCGGCTAAGGCAAGAGGATAGCTTTAGCCCAGAAGTTTGAGGTTGCTGTGAGCTGTGATGATGCTACTGCACTCCAGCCTGGCTAGCTTGGGTGACAGAGTAATATATTGTCTTGAAAAAGATATTTATAAACATGAATTAATATTGGGATTCAAAAGACAATGAATTTAAGAATTAGAAGAAGATGGATTTTAAAGTATTATATTTAACAAATTTAAAGGTATTTTTACCTACAGAAAATTTAAGAACAGGAACATGCGACATAAAACACTGAAAGATGACTATAAAATAATAGCAGTTCATAAAATGAAACATAAAAAGCAAAGAAAAACAAAGGAAGCATAAATTCAAAAAACAAAATAACCAGCAAGAAACAATTCCAATCATAGCCCATATTATAATTACTATAAGCAGGTTAAATCTTCCCGCCATAAAATAAAAGACTCTCAGATTGGCTCATTGAAAGATACCTGCTTTTTAAAAAATAAGCAAGATATAGATTAAATGATGGATAAATATAAATCAATGCTTAGAACATAGTATTAAAAAAATATGTGTTGGTTAAATGACTATCAGAAAAACCAAATAAAAAAGCAAGGCTGGTAATAGTAACATCAGGCAAAGTAGACAGAATTGTAAACAGCATTCAACAATTCAGTTTCTTAAAAAGATGGAGTTTTGTAACTCGTTTTCAATGTGAGTGACCATTTATATAAACATATGAGAAGTAAAACATAAAAACAAAACACTACAGCTCTATTTCATGAAAAGTAATGCAAAGAAAAAGTCCTAAGTGAAGAATACCAAATTAAACTCAGTGCCTTTTTTTTTTTTTTTAAAGTAACATACCATGACCAAAGAGGGCTTCTAAGAGTTCAGTGATCATTTATTTGGAGCGAATGAATTTCATACACATAACAACTATAATTATAACAATAGATAGTGGCCAGTATTTATTGAGGGACTATTATTATCCTGATTTAAAGGTGAGGAAACCAAAACATAAAAACATTAAGTAATTTGTCCAAAATCCCACATCCAAGTAAGTAGAAATATCAGACTTTGAACCTAGGAGTCTGGCTCTAGAACCAATGTTTGTAACCAACTATGGAAGGCCACTGACAGTTCAAAGGTGAGAAACCGTAACACTCCACCAGACAGAAGGAAGAGAGGCATTTGACAAAGTTCAGGAGAATTCCTAATGTAAAATTCCTACTGTAAAGAAAAATATGGTGCTTGCTTTACATATCATTTTTAGAAGGAATCATTTCGGGGAATTCCTTTTATTTTTAGAATTAAGACAAAGAAGTTCACATACTATGTATTATGATTTTGGTTTTTGGAAGGTCTAGTATTGCAATTAGATAAAACTACAACAAAAGAGTCATAAAATATGAAAAAGAATAAGAGAAAAGGATCATCTTTCCTGGAACAAAAAATTACTATTAGAATTTATAAGAAAATTTAGTAAGGCACTATTTTCAATATAAATTCACAGAAAAAATAATGGAAAAAATATAATAGCAAAAAGAAAAATCCAACAGATACCAACAATATAAAATGCCCAGGAATTAGGAAAAATACATATGAAGAAAATAACAAAAGTTTCTTGAGAAAAATAAGAGACTTGAGTAAATGGAGAGATTCTGTGTCTCTGAATGGGAAAATTCAAACTGTCAAGATTTTAATTTTCTCCACATTAACCTATTAACATTAACACAACACTAATAAATCTCCAATAGGGTTTCTTTTTGGAGCATAATAAAAATTATTTAAATGCACACGGGAAAAATTTCCAAAAAAATATTTGGAAAAGGCAGTTTGGAGTGTTGCGGTATCTGACACTAAAGTACATTGTAAAACTAGGATTACAGTGGGTTATGGGAGTCATAATAGGCAGATCAAAACAGATGAAAACATCCAGGAAGAGACATGTAAATGGTAAGAATGTTGTTTCAAAGCAAAGAAGAAAGGCTATGTCGTTAAATTTACGGTGGTAGACCAATTAGTTAACCACATGGAAGATAATTAAATTAAATCTCTGCCTCATAGCAGATATTAAACTCTTGATGGACTCAAAAAATTTACAACCTGAAAGCATAATAGTTCTAAAAGAAAATATAGACGAACATTTACATAATTTTTGGTTTGCATATTAGTTAGAGTCCTATAAAGAAACAGAACCAATAGGATGTGTGGGGAGGTGTGGAAAGAGGGGGAAAGGAAGAGAGAGAGAGAGGTCTATTTTAAGGAATTGGTTCATGCAATTACAGAGGCTGACAAGTCTAAAATCTGCAGGGTAGGCGGGCACATGTAAGACCCTGGGAAGAGTTAACGCTGCATCTTGAGTCCGTAGGCAGTCGACGGGCAGAATGTCCTCTTCTTCCACAGAAATCAATCTTTTTTCTACGGAGGCTTTCAACTAATTAGATGAGGGCTACCCATATTATGGAGGGTAATCTGCTTTACTCAAACTACATTAATTTAAATGTCAATCTCATCTAGAAATACCTTCATAGAAATTACTAGAATAATGTCTGACCAAATGCTGCATTTGGGTACTGTAGCCTAGTGGACTAATATAAAATTAACCATCACATTTTGCCAAGTGCTTTGTAAGCATATAAACAATGTGGATGCCATGGGGAAAACAAAGGCCATAAATAAACATAGAAAACCCTTCTGTTTGTTAAACCGACCATAAACAAAATTAAATGGCAAATAACTAATTGGGAAAATGTTCGTAAAATGTTTGTAAAATGTATACTAAAAAGTCCATGTCCTTAATATATAAAAATGTTACTTTACAAATCAGTGAGGGAAAAAAAGGCATCTATCAATACAAAAAAGACAAAGAAACAGTCAAACTTTATAGAAATCAATATAAGTGGCCAATAAACAGATGAAAAATTATTCATCATTGACTATACTCAAAGAAACGCTAACTAAACAATGAAATACCATTTTTATACCATCAAATTAGTAAAGATTTTTAGAAATGTTAATACCCAGAGAAAGATGGGTGAGGGAAGGCATTTTATTAAATTTCCATTGGGTTTGTGAACTGAATAAACTTCCAAAATAGCAGTTCAACACTATCCTTCTAATGATCTGAAACTCTGCACATATTCTGCTCTGAATTCCAACAGTTTCACTACTAGACTCTGTGTTAAGGAAAAAAATTAGGGATATATGGACAAGGATGTAAGAACAAAGATAGTGAATGCTTATTTTTCTTAGCTTGTGAATAGGAAAAAAGCCCAGACAATGGTAATCTGGATGGTCACTTACAAATATTTTTTGTAGGCTTTGCTATATTTTCCAAATTGACTAGAACACAGATGTGTCAGTTTGGGAGAAAAACTGAAATCTTTCTCGCAACCAAGTTACAAAGGATATTATTCCCATCACCACTTCATAGAGCATAATTAACAATCATCTTTATACGAGGTTAGTACTAGAGTCTTTCTTCAACCTGGTTAGAGAAGAAAGACTATTAACCGCACCATTTTACACATAAAAGCACTAAGACATAGAAGAGAAAACGTTTGGACAAACCATGCTGTGTTGTGGGGCTTGCTTTCAAGGAGAGGCCATGGTCCTCCGAGTAAGAGGGAGTCCCCTTTCCTCTGCCCCTTGCATCTATTGCTTGTCCTTACCAGTTAGTGCTGCTCAGGATGCTTTCCAAAGGCTACCATTGGTTCTGATCTTTGTAAAAACCCACAATGCATTTCCACCCAGGGCTGCTTCTGTAAGCCAAAATGTGCCCATTGCTTCCTGAACATACACTGACTAACCGGCCATTAACAGCTCCCACTCAAATGAACACCCCCAGAAAGGGACCAGGAACGTTCTGCCCCTACCCCAGCACCTGGCACCTTGCGAGGCACTGAGCTGGCCTCAGGGAGTGGGTGCTGGGTTGGTGCCCTGCAGCTGTCCTGAGGCCAATCACCACATCCACTCTCCTCAAAGAAGTAATACAAAGGACAGCCTGGGTGGCCGCAGTCCATTTCGAGGCGGCAGGGCTTTCAAGAGAAGGGCGATGGCAGCAATCATGGCACTTGGGTCCCTCTGGCATTTTTCATTCAATAACTAGCTGTACTTTTCCAACCAGATATTATCCCTCCTTCCCCAGCAAGTTGCCTTTTATAGAGAATTTTGTTGTTTAACAAGAATCATTTCTGCCCTAAGAGGCGCAATCAGGGAACAAGAAATCAAAATAAGTCATCCCTGAGATCTTCTAATCAGAGAGAGAGGGCACAGAGCCTTCGACCTCACAAGTCACATGCGTTTCATTTTGGCTCTAATTATAATACTTAGGCAGGAGATGTAGGTGTTAGCCCTACAGCAAGGGGAGCTGCCGAAGATGGAGAGTAAATTTTGTACAGAAAAAAATTACATAAAATTACTTGGGATAAACAAGTAGACTGTGGGCACCACTGTGTTAAAAAAGTAACAGCATAAAACAGATACACATGAAAAGAGCCTGTAAGGAAACAAGCCAAGTAGCAACAGCGGCGGCTTTCTGTATTTCTTTTCTCATTTTTTTCTTCTTTTCTTTTGTCTTCTCTTCTCCTTTCTCCCTTCCCTTCTTCCTTCCCTCCCTCCCTCCCTCTTTTCCTTTTTGCAGTGTGGTTATGTTGCTTATGTACTTAAAACCAAAGGGGTGTGGGAAGAGTAAGTGGAGGCAGATGGACTAGGACCACTCAAACGGTGAGACAAGACACGGGGATGAGGATCTGGGAGCAGTGGAGACGGGTCTGCACCTAGTTCCTTCCCTTCCACCCTGCAGGCCTCAGCATGGCTTCAAGGAAGCGATTCAACTCAACCAGCATATTCCTTCAGCACTGAGCATCTACTGTGCGTCCGGCATGGTGCTAAGCATGAAACTGGAGAGCTGGCGGGCCCCTACTGTAATTCTTTTTTTTTTTTTTTGCAGTTTTTGGCCAGGGCCTAGCTTGAACCTGACACCCCCCGTATATGGGGTCAGTGCCCTACTCCTTTGAGCCACAGGTGCCGCCCGCCCCTGCTGTAATGTTTAACTCAGGCATCTGTCAGAAGGCAGGGGAGGGTGGAAAGTGTTCAGTGAAGGGGTTTTTTAACACAGGGCTTTTTTTTCACGTTATAAAAAGTCACAGACATCATACACAGATACACGCACATGTGTATTCTATATGCACACAGTTTTCTTTGTACATCATAGCACAGTTGATGCTCCATTTTGGGCAGCAGAGAGTTGGGTGCTGAGAAGGACACATGGACTGGATGGGTTCTGATGGGATGGAAGGGTGTGTCTTAATCTCGGGAAGAACTGACATGGAAGAAGAAGGGACCAGGGGATTACTGCCCCTGCCGCCTCCTCTGCAGGGAAAGATCTGGGCTCAGAGTCCCTATGTGGATCATATGAACTTTCTGGAAGTTTGTTTTTCCTCTGGGGACAATAACTTCCTTTTCTTCTTCTTTTTTTTTTTAATCAAGCATTCACTGTTGCTTCTCAGGGCAGGCATATTCTGAACCTCAGAGCCCTGGGTAAAGCGCCCAGCGGGTGGCCCTTGCTTCCTGCTGGAACCAACACGGAGCCAATTATCATTGGGCTTTCCAGTTACAAATCCTTTCCTCCTGGCTTGAAGCAGTTTTGGTTAGGTTTCTATCACTTGCAGTTAGAAATCCTAATTCACGAGGAAGTATAAACTTCGTGAAAGCAGGAACTTGGTACTATTTGCCACCCCATCTTCAACACCTGTGCAAGTGCCTGGCATTCAGTCAGCTCTCAAAAGTCTTTGGAATCACCAAACGAATGATTCCACAGTTGATCTGCTGCCTCCAGGTAGATGGATTTATAAACTGCAAGGCTGTCCCAAGAACACAGTGATGTAATCCAGGAGCGATGCCAGGAGGAAGATGATGTAAAGCATTTGTAACGCCAGAGATGCAGAAACTTCAGGAGATACTGCACAAAAGAGATAGGGGTGTAGCTCTCCAGGTCCCTGGAGTTCCCCACAGACACACAGTAAGAATTCTACCAAGCAAGGGAGGCTTGAACCTACCCATATGAACCAGTCCAGACAAATAGCTGTCAGCACAGAACCACTAATAGTGTGAAGCCCTTGCCAGGAAATTAATTCAGCATTTAATCATACTAAAAATCAAAATGACTGCTTCTTTGTCTCCCCCACCTCTCTTTTGCTGGACTTGAGCCCATGACGCCTATTAAATTTTCCAAGAAAATGTTAAACAGTTGGTCATCATTCTTCCTTTAAGAGCCCTAGAAGACAGTAAATCACCCATTTGCCACAATCTGTGGAGCACTGGGATTAAAAAAATAATACATGCACACACACAACAACTCTTATCATGTTTTTTCATAGCATCATTTTCACTTCCTTAATTCATCCTTGTTTATTTCTGGACCCTCTCCAGCTTTTTCACATCCTTGCTGACTTTTGAAGGCCAAGGCATGACATAATGCTGATGCGCATATCTCTCTGATGTGTATTTGCAGACTAAACAATTTTCAGCAGCATCTTTCACATTTAATATTTCAGTGGCTGCCACTTTTTAAATTAAGCTAATTGATTATCCAATTGACACATCCTTAGCATGTGTCTGCCCCAGTGGCCCTCCAGAGCTGAGGGGATTCAACAGGGGCATCCAGGATTCACTCCAAAGACCCCAATTATCATTAATAATGCACAAAATCCAATGAGTTCATGATTTGAAACTCTAAGTTCCTTGAAGGCAGGGATCCCTGTTTCAGTGCTATGTAACGCATTAGGCACTTATTGAAAACTATTATTTTTGCATTTTGACCAGCTGGGTATGATTATGGAGCTGGAAATTTTTTTCCACAGAATGTTTAGGGACTAAATTCCATCCTCCCCAATTCATATGTTAAAATCCTAACCCCAACGTGACTATATTTGGAGTTAAATCTTTCAAGGAGGTAATTAAGGTTAACTTAGGATAAGATTGATGTCCTTTGTTTATTGCAGCTCAATTCACAATTGCCAAGATGTGGAAGCAACCCAAGTGCCCATCAACCTATGAACGGTCTAACAAACTGAGGTATATGTATACTATGGAGTACTATTCAGCTTTAAGAAAAGAAGGACACCTTCTTCTTTTGTATTTACGTAGATGGAGTTGAAACACATTCTTCGTAGTAAAGTTATCTCAAGAATGGGAAAAAAATATCGAATGTACTCAATTGTTTTATGAAACCAGCATACAAACAACTATACGCCCACACAAAAGTAAAACGCATAGTTGAGCAAGGGGGGTGGGAGAGGAGAGAGGGGCAGAAAGGAGGAGGAGGGTGATTGGTGAGATCTCACCTAATGTGCTGTAAGTGAGGGTGTTAGCACATCCCTTGGGTGAAAGATTGAAAGACAACCTGAACTTTACCTTAGAAATGAAAACAACATAAACATTTGTGCCCTCATGTAAATCTGAAATTTAAAAAAAAATAGTAAATGATACAATAAAGATTGGTGTCCTTATAAGAAAAAGAAGAGCCACCAGAGGTCTTTCCCCACATGGTCGCAGAGGAAAGGCCAAGTGAGGAAACAGGAAGAAGGTGGCTGTCTGCAAGCCCAGTAGAGAGGCTTTACCAGAAACCAATCCTGCTGGCAGCTTGATCTCAGACTTCTAGCCTCCAGAACTGTGAGCAAATAAACTTCCTTTGTTTAAATCACCCAGTCTGTGGTATTTGGTATGGCAGCTTGAGTGGACCAACACTGGGTATACAAAGGAGAAATGTTAATGGACTTGTGTCCATGCCTGGAGTTGTGCAGGTAGAGAATGGGTAAGAAAGGCCAGCTCAGGTCAGGGAGCCAGGAGTACTGGACAATGTATCAAGGATCCACTCATTCTTTAGAGAAAGAGTAGGTTTTTAGGCTAATCAGACACTTGGGTTTGAACTGGGCTAGTGTGCTTACTGTACTGGCAAAAGAGGCCCAGGGTCAATATGTCAGTTTGATGTCTCAAGGGTTGCCATTAATTATGTATCCCCTTGGTTAAAAATGCAAATGAACCTTGGCAGCCAGTTAGATCTCCATGTGAATTAGCTTATCATGCACATTCCACCCCAGACTGAGCTGGCTGAGCCAAGAGGATTGCTTGATGAGGGTTGGGCTCTTTCTCCCGTGCTGCTGTGCCTGTATCTGGGTAGCTCATGCCTGGCTTCCTCCTCTCAAGGATGTGCAGAGCTCCCACTCAAAGGCAGCTTTTGTTTCATGCTGTGAAAGAAGAGATGCTTAGGGAGAATTAGAGCAAGCTAAATTAGGAGCATTGAAAACATCCTGCCCAGGAACGTTCCCCAGCTCTGGATCCATAGCTTTCTCTTTTAATGGCAAATGAGGGAGATTTTTTATTCATTGTAAGCAGTCTCCTCCTGGTCTCTGTTCTCCTGAGACTGGCAAATGATCATCAGTAACCATCCTGGCCTTGGCAGTGGTGCCTGCCTCACTAACAAGCTATGTCTCAGCTGTGTAATTGCCAGTTAAAGAGCACCTTGTCCTAATTAACCTCTTCAGGGAATGAGAGAAAAAGCATCAGGAACTCCAGAGTTTGCAGAAGCTACACACAACCCTTTGTCACACAGATGAAGAGACTGAGTCTCAGGGCCTGGGGGTGCACAGCCGACCAGTACCAGGATCCAGAATTCTAAACTGACCCTCTAAGCCCCAGTTGGCTCCTCCTGCCAGCAGGAGCTGTCAACTCTGCTAACTATCCACCCCTTCACACATGTCAATCAAAGACGTGTTAGCTGAGCACATTTTACATGTTTAGTACTGCTGGGGTAACAGGGACAGAGTGCTTGTCACATGCTGTGTGGTGAGGGCACTGCTGAGAAGCACTACTCCACCAGAGAAACAGCTTTGACTCCTACCGTGATTTACTAACTGCAACAAGGCACTGAAGCCTAACACAGAGGTACTGAATGTATTCAGTGCTGGGATGTTATGAGGGGCTGAGCCCATCTGCGGCCCACAGTAAGAGGTCAATACATTGTAGGACTTTTACTCTCCTCACCACATAGCTGGGGAGAGGAAGAAACCCATGGAAGCGGGGTGCGGGGCTCGTTATCGAGCACTTGGCAAAGAGGGGTGCAGAGAAAGAAAGTAAACAGGGAACTGAGACTTCTTTGCAGAGGTGAGACCATAGCTGGTCTTGGAGGATGAAGAGAATTTATTCACAAATAGAGAAAGCTCCAATACACAGCCAGAAAGACTGAAGCATACTGGGTTAGGGTGGGACTCGCTGTGGGAGAGGTAGGGTAAGGATCAACCATGGATGACCTTGAAGTTGGGATGGAAAACCAGTGAAGGTTCCCAGTGATCCCTGTTAGCCATTTAGATCTCCATGTGAACCAGTTCAGCACACATACTTCCAGCCCAAACTGAGCTGGCTGAGTGTGAGCAAGTCACACTTGTGGACAAGTCACGGAGTGGAGCCACGTGGGCAGGCCCAGAGAGGAGGAGGGGGGCCTTTGCAGGGAGGGGAGGATGAAGACTTTGGCTGTGTGGGAGTAGAGGGGCCAGGAGAGTTGGGTGCCAAGGAGGAGAAGGAGCAGCACTTGTTGGCCAACCTGGACATGATCCACGTGGGATGAAGAGGAGCTTGTGAACATGGGGAGGTTCGCTTTGAGCCTGGGTAGACTGATGCTCTTCATCTTTTAAGGGTTCTCGGGAGGAAGTTTCCCTGTCCTCCTCTTTCCCACCCAGCAGAGGGACAACCGGCAGCAAGTTGCTCTGCGTAAGTCTAAGAAACCATAATTGCTGCAGACAAAGATGGATCCTGAGTGCGGCCCCGCTGTCCTTAGCAGCTCATCAGGCCTGCGTGGCTCTCCCCAAAAGATTGCTAATGCGCTGATTCTCAGTCCCTGCATGTTTCTGCTGCCTCCTGTTTTGTTTCTACACTGCTGGAAAATGAGAGGTTTCAGTAGAAGACGAAAAATTATCCTCTATTTTGATTCTGTGTTTGAATACCTTCTACTTCTCTGCAAACTGAGGGGTATGTTTTGGCACTCCGTCTAATGCCTGGCTAGCATAATCAGAGGATCAAAAATTAGTCAAGCTTACAGGAAGATTGATATAGCTTTACACCTCACAGAGGCATGTCACTTTCACCAAAACCTGCTTTGACTCCTCATGAAGACCAGGGCACACGTGTTACCCCTCTCTAGCCCTCATTCTCTCATCCTCTTGGTCTCTCTTTCACACACACACACACACACACACACACACACACGAGCATGTTCATTGCATTCCAGTTTGGTGTTATAAGCATTCCAGAGACATAATGCTGTTAAACAACCAGAAATCATCTCTGAAAATGCAGGCCTGAACTGATCTTATATGAACTGCAGACTGAACAGCTGAGGGAACTCAAAGTAGCAAGAATCATTCACATTTTGTAAATTTCCCCACTTCTTATTTGGAAACATCAAGGCACACAATAAATAAGCATGCATGGATGGAGTCAAATACAGAGCAATCACTAGGAGGGTGAACGGCCCACCCAGGTATGTCAGTTCCAGACCCAGGCAAGAGGGTCCAAAGGATCCTTGATAGCCAGGGGTCAGTCACACTGCACAGCAGCCTTGGCCATGCATGGTCTCCACTTCCTGCAACTGAGGAATGCTGTGCACTTACCTGCAAGTTTTTTGGGTACAAATCTCATTAACTTAGTTCCTCCAATTCAGATGGCCTGTGCTGGGAATGGATTTAGTCAAAACACCACAGTATAACCCTGGAAGGAGCCTGCCCCTCATCCCAGGGACTTGGTTAACAGCAAACATAGTGAATAGGTGAAATGTGGCTGTAGGTAAAAAGCCATGGCCTCTCATGCTGCTTTAATAACAATTCCTAATACCTACCATTGAGGATCCAGGAAATAAACCACCTTTAACAAAGGGAGCATTTCCCACTGGAAGGCGAGCTGAGCCTTAGGCTTCACTGTGGCTTAAGAGGCTCTGCCAACCACTCTGGTCTTTTGGCTTCCTCCCCCAATCCCAGATCGGTCTACATTGAGTTTTAGTTTTTCACTCAGGCCACGCTCTCCTGCCCTCAGGACTCTGTCCATGCAATTCCATCTGCTCTAAACACAAGGCCCTAGTTGCATCCCACCCTTGCTGGGCCAACTGGGTTAGCCCTGTTAATGTTCCCTTCTTGGGAAAGACCCCTGCCCACCTCGTCTGGGTTTGATACCACGTGCTAGCACTCATGCTGCAAGACACACTGAGCTGTGATTCTAATTCACACATGCTCCTCCCTCGGGGCCCCTGCCAAGCATGTCGTGGGACCACTCTATGTCCCTAAGCATCCAAAGGAAGGCCTGGCACCCTCCTCTGTGACTATTTGTTGAATTGCATTTATTTGGTGAGGATACATGAAGGGGTGGTGCCAAGATGCCCCCAGAACCCCACCTCACTCTCCTGCAGAACAAAGCCACTACACTGTGGGCAACAGCTCCCTGTCCACACCTCCTTCCAGCACAGGTGGCTTGATGCCTTGTATGGCACATGGTCTCCCCAGCAACTCCCGTGGAGCATGGCAGGGAACATCACCTTGTATTTTAGAAATGAACAAACCGAGCTGTCTAGCCCACTCTGTTGTCCTCCTTTGGCTGTAGACCTGGACCATATCTCCAGCCTCTCTTGCCATTAAATGTGGCCACATGATTAACTCTTTGCCATCAGAATGTGTGTGGCAGTGAGGAGTGCCACCTCCCGGTCAGGCCCTTAACAATGTCCCAGAGCCAGGCCTCCATGCCCTTTCCCAGACTACCTGGGATGATGATTGTCCAGGGCAATCTTGGAAGCTACTGCGTCCCTGCCCCTGAATGAGCATACGGAGGACAGTTGCCTCGACAGTTTAAACCCCTGCTCAGAATTGTTACTGGAGCAAGAAGTAAACTTTTCCTGTGTTAAGCCATTGACATTATGGAGCCTATTTGTTATTGTAACCTAGCATTCCCTACAAATACAAACAGGCTCAGAAAAGATAAATGACTTGTCCAAAATATTAACAACAAACGCCAGCACCAGAATCCATGGCTTAATTAAGAATCCTCACGTGACTCTGTGCTGAACTAGCATTCATCACAAGGTGTTTTCTTCAGCTGCCTCCCTGCTGTTCCCCTTAGACATAAAGTACCCAGCCATGAACACGAGACCAGCAACCTACCCAGCCAGCACCAATCCCGGTACATCATAGGACTTCAGTAATTTATTGAGCATACACTGATATAATGCTTACTATGTGCCAATTTCTGTTCCATGGTTTTTATAAACATTAATTCATTGAATTCTCCTAACTTTACAAGGCATGTATTATCATCATCTCCATTTTATAGATGAGGAACTGTAGGCACCCCTGCCTTCCTAGTGCCCGATCCCTTAGCTGAAAATCCCCCACCCCAGGTAGGGCATTTCCAGTTCTGAACCCTCCTGAACAAACAGGCTTAGCAAATGGGGAAGTTCTGCCTCACTGGAGGCTGGCTCTTCAGAGTTGCTGGTTCAGAACTCTGTTGAATGGTATTTCATGTAACACTATTCATCCATAATAACATTTATTTTCTATAGAAAAGGGAAAGAAAGCAATAAAAATGTTTTTTTTTTATCTTGTATGATTAGATTTGTGTTGCAGTCCCCAAAACACAGATCTCAACAAGTACGTGAAGACATTGGCTTTGTGTAACCATTTCTCTTTTCTAAGGCAGTGAGCCCAGCCTTTTGGAGTGTGACACTCAATTTGCTTGTTTGGATTTTGTTGTACATTTCTCCTCCTCCTCCTTTAAATTCAGCTAAAACTGTTGTATTCTGCATATTTGTTTTTTGTTTGAAGCAAATAATTTTGAGAATTCTGTGCTAGCCCTTGAGACAACTGGAGACACCCTGGGGTGCTGTAAAACCAAGGGTGGGGGGAATCACTGATCTAAGGGAGAAAAAGATGGTTCAGGCAAAACTAGCATATCAGCATCTTCCAAGGCTGCAGCACGAGCTGAGAGGGCTGCGGCCCTTTACAGAGCTGCCAGGAGCAGAGAGACGCTTGGCTGCTGGTGCTCGATTTCAAGGTTAGAGCAGGTTAAAAACACCTTGCTGGACCCCGGGGGCCCGTGCTCCATGCTATTCTGGGACAGTTCACAATGTGGCAGTTCTCAGGGGCCGTGCGAAGTCCTAAGTCACATACCGTGCATCTGAGTGCTCAGCACTAGCCTAGGCAGCCTGAAGAGATCCCTAAGTAAATGAAGATAAATTCAGCAGGAAACCTAGAGCCTGCCTTCAAGGAGACTGCGGCCTGGTAAGAAGACAAGACATGTGCCTACTCTCACATGTCCTGGAGAAGGCACAAGCTTAGCTAGAAAGAGAACTTCATTTGCTCCTGCTAGAAGTCACCATGGGGCTCAGATGCTTTTAGGTGGACCTATGGCCAGGCACCCTGACCTGACTACGGTGACCCTTCCCCATGAGTCCCCAGATATGCAAGACACCTCGGCAGAGGAGGGGCCGGTAACCCCTTGCTAACAGCTAGACCCAGGCCCCACATCCCAGTGCAGAGATCTCTCAGGCTGAACTGGGCAGTTTCCGAGGGACACAGGGCCCAAGGTGAGGTCTGTTTGCTTTGTGCTCTAACAGCCACAAACTGGTCTCGGATCTTGCTCCAATGCCCAATGCTGCATGAGCCTGGACCACAGTGGGCTGTGCCCGGACCTGGACAATGGGCCAGATTCTCACCTCTGAGCAATAAGCCTGGGCCTGGATGGGGCCAACACTCTTCTTTGCTGGGAGAGCGAACATAGTAAAGGGAGGGCCTTGGACACCTGACTGGCGCACCCCTAGCATCTTGCTGGCTAACCACTGATGGGACTTTCTCTTCACACTGTGTCTTTCACCAACTCTCCATTGAAACAGTAACAACCTTCTTGTCAACATAATCCTTTAAGTTAATTGTTACAAGGCGCCACTTTTGGAGGAAGCGTAGCCACCTATCCCCAGTGCACGAGTGAGGCATGAAAGGGGAGAGGCATGAGGTGCCCGGGGCTGGACTTCGGCTCTGATCACTGTGGTCACCTGGCCAGGGAGGGTCCCACATTGGGAGTTTTTCCAGATTACTCATCCTTATGATTCATGGGGCCTGGAGCATCCTGCTTCTGTTGCTGGAGACCCAAGGGAGGACCTAGGGTTGGAGCCGAGTGTGGTGTGTGGGTCTCCCCATGGGTGGGGACTGAGCCCCAGTTGTTCTAAGCAGGCCTTTCAACTCTGGCAAATGTACAGCGATGCAGTGAGCATAAAATTGTTTTATGAGCTACAACTGAAAATAAATCAGTGTGAAATAAGAAAATAGAAAGGGAAAGATGATCCTTTTCCAATTGCCAGTCAAGCTTTAGCTCACAACGCAATAAGTTTAGCGACAGGGACGAAATCATCAGGCCCTCTCCTTGCTCACAGCCAGGTTCTCAAGTGAGTGACATTAAAAGTATTCAGTGAGCTCATTCCTGGCATCTATCACCACAATATGCAATGTTTCAATAATCTGTGTCCTTTAACCGTGGGGAGGAGAACCAAGTGCATTTCAGGCCAGGGAGCTGACTGGGTGGCTCAGGACTCGGCTCTGCAGTAGACAGAGTAACATCCCCACAAGAAGTCCATGTCCTCATCCTAGAGCCTGTGCATATGTTCCCTTACATAGCAAAAGGGACTTGGCAGATGAGCTTGAGGTAAGGATCTTGAGACAGAGAAATTATCCTGGAAGATCACAGGTCCTTATAAGAGGAAGGCAGGCAGGGCAGAGTCAGAGAAGGAGACTGCTGTCAGAGTAAAGTGGGGCCCACTCCAAAGGTTGGCAGCCTCTAGAAGCTAGAGTTATAAGGAAGTAGGAGTCCCCAGGGCCTTTAGGAAGCACTGCCTCTGCGCTCCTTTGAAGCCACACAGACCATCCATTACAAGTGACTTCTGGGAATCTAAGTCACTACAAACTACCTTCACAGTATCTCCGCCCTGCTGTGCAATTTTTTTTTTTTTTTAGATAGAGTCTCACTTTGTCACCCTCGGTAGAGTGCTGTGGCATCATAGCTCACGGCAACCTCAAACTCTTGGGCTCAAGCAATTAACTTGCCTCAGCTTCCCTGGTACTATAGGAGCCTGCCACAATGCCCAGCTATTTTTTAGAGATAGGGTCTCTCTCTTACTCAGGCTGGTCTTAAACTTGTGAGCTCAAGCAATCCACCTGCCTCGGCCTCCCAGAGTGCTGGGATTACAGGCATGAGCCACCATGCCTGGCCCCTGCTGTGCACTTTATAAACCCATAGCACAGAGGCACAGAGAATTATATTCAATATGATCTTCATGTGTGATCTTGAGGAGAAACAGCCTTGTTTTCAGAGTGTGGACATGTGGCAAAGCCTCATCGTAGAGCATGGCCATGGGGGGAGGGTGTCGTGGCTAAGCCAGTGCCCTGGTCAGTCAGGAGCTCCCCTGGAAGACCTTATTGGAGAGAGCAGAGAGCCCTCCCATGAGCCACTTCAGGACTCTGGGCCAGGCCTTATCTACCCCACATGGACTTCTGATTCTCCAAACACAAGACAGCAAAGGTGCATGTCACATGGCAAACATCAGCTGGTCTTGCTCTGACGTCCCTGGTTGGGGTTTTCACTAACAATGTCAGCCGTGGCAATGTCTCCTGCAGACGTCCTGGCTCAGAGAGGCTGGTCCAGGTAGGCTAGCCAGCCAGCCTCCTAGAGCACCTGATTCTGCCCTTTGGTCAAGAGCACTGGAACTCTGGAGAAAAACCAAAATGTATCCACTCCCCAGCCCCATCCAAGCACCCAACCAGTGATGGACCCCACAGAACCTGTCTGGGCTGGAGAACTTCCAGGCCACAGTTCCTAGGATTTCCTGCTCCACAGCAAATAATATCTGTGGAGCAAGGAGTTTACCCAGGAAACAGAGGAGGGGCCTGGTGGGCTTTGTCAAGGGCTTAGAGCTGCTAGAAACAAGCCATGGTCATCATGTAGCCTGACACCTTGACTTTGGTCCAGGCAAGCTGATTTTAAACTTCAGACTTCCAGAAGTAAGATAATAAATCACATGTTCAAGTTACCCCATTTGAGGTGATTTGATAGAGCAGCAGTAGAGAACTACCACGAGCCCTCCGTGTATACAGTCACCTGCTCTGCTGTGGGTAGACAGGCAGCCAGCAGGCTGGCTGGGGGGGAGGGCGGGGGGGCAGGGCAAACACGCCCTTCATCCGCACCCTCGTCTCACATTAGAAATCAGTCGCCTAAGAACCCACCCCAGAGTGGATAGATGTAGATCCTCAGTGAGGGAAGGGACGGCAGATCCAAGTGCCTGAGGAGCCTCCATCCTGCCCCACCACCCATCCCTGCATCCCAACTTCTCCTTCCAGTGTCCCCACAGCTCTGGCCCCCAGGCCCAGCCCCTGCTGCAGGGCACCTCACCCCAGCTCTGCAGTGAACTTCAGGCTAGAACCTGTCACACTTTAAAAAGCACATTGGTTATATTTATTAAACAACAACCACCAAAACACACAGCAAAAACAAATAAATAAAAAGCAACCTCCTATGAAATAGGAAAGTGCATGTTAAAATTAACAAATCATCCTTGACTATAGGATGCAAGTTATTTCTATATCTCAAGTTTCAGAAAAAGTCAGTAAGAAACCTCTTTGCTGTTTCCCAGAGGTGCAGGCCTGCCCGGCCTTCTGCAACTTGGTCCTGACTCTGAGACAAGTCCAGGCATGGGAATTCTTCTCTGATACATTTAACTATGGTAATGAGCTCCTGGTATTCTGATGTGTTTCCTCACACCACCCACATCGCTGTCATGCCTGGTGTCGGGGCTTCTGACAGCTCTATCCTCCTTGTGCCAAGGCTACTATTTTTATAGAAACATTCAGTCCAGAACCCATGAGGTCCAGCCTACAAAGAATAATGTAGTGGAAGGAATACAGCCCCAAGGTCAAACACAATTTTTTTTTTGTAGAGACAGAGTCTTACTTTATCGCCCTCGGTAGAGTGCCATGACAACACAAATTCTTTACTTACTTTTTTCTAAAACAGTCAGGGGGCTGCACATACATAGTTCATGGTAACATTGTTAGCAGTCCTTTTTTCCTCCCCCATTTCCCTCACATCCCCAGCTGTCCTGGCATCTCCCACAGTTGCCCTGACCTCTTCATCCCTCTGTAACTGCCTCTGCATCCTTTTAGCCTGTGAGCCAACCTGGCTCTTAATGAGGGAAGAAGGAGAGAAGTGGGGTGCTATAAACTGAGCTGTCACCTCCAATTCATATGTGGAAACTCTAATTTCCAGTGGGGCTGTATTTGGAATTAGAACTTTTTTATTTTTATTTTTATTAAATCATAATTGTGTACATTGGTGCAATCATGGGGCACAATGTGCTGACTTCATATACAATCTGAAATATTTTCATTGAACTATTTAACATAGCCTTCATGGCCTTTTAATCACTATATGA
>CAUYRH010169538.1:0-24730 GCA_963574655.1 Perodicticus potto | reverse complement strand
CTAGAGGAGGAGACGGGGAAAGATCGGGAGAGGAACGGAGAGAGCTTCTCTCTCCCCACTTGCAATCTCTCCCTCTACCAGGAGCTTTGGTGTTTTCTGTATTCTTTTCTGTAAATCAATTCTGTCTTACCACGGAGGGGTTGGGGGGGAAATAATGTAATGAAGAATAATAAAATACATGTATTTAAAAAAAATAAATAAATAAAAGAAGGGAATCTAGAAGGGGAAGTGAGATTTGAAAATGTTGAGAATACTTAGGCAATACATTTTCCCCTCTACCCTCCATCCAAGTGTCTCCTGAAATAATTTTATTTGCTCAAAATTTGGAGGATTTGAAAATTTCTGTTTCATTAAGAATGAATTGTTGTGCACTTTCAATCTGTCTTTTTTTTGGGCGGGGGCTTGCTGTTTTGGTTTTGCTCATGAAGCTCCTCAATGCAGAAGCAAGGGCAGGCAGATCAGTAGTATCCAGGCCCTGCTTGTGCTCCCATGGGCTGAGCTGCAGCTCAAGGGAGATGAGACGGTATTTGGCCTCAGGCCAGGTGTCTTCCCATTGTCAACAAACTTGTTTATTTCCCTACTCAGATTCTTTTTTTCCCCCTTTCGCTTTCATATTGCAAGTCACACTTACTGACAGCTTGTTAACAGTATTTTTAGTAAAGACAGGGGTGCCAAAAAGACCTTCAACCTTTCAAAGCTTACGAATTCTCACACTCCCTAAGTCAGGCCATGACCTTGATATTTTTATCCCTGACTGGGAAGTCTTTTTAAAGTCTACCCCTTGTTATGACAGCCAAGGCAATGCTGAGTACAGCGACTGTCCCAGTCTGTGTAGCTGATACTCCACACTGTCTAAGGTGAGGAGAGACTGTGCACTCCCATTGCCTAGTGACTGCTGCGTTCCACAGGGATTCAGAAATTGAATCCAAGGCAAAGACCAGTGTAAAGTAAGGACGGTGCAGCCAGATGCTTCTTTCTGCAGGTGCCTGTCATTGGAGAGCTCCATGCCACACATTGTGGAATGTATCTGGTAATATAAGTCATGGGCTTGTGAATTTTTGAGGGGCACTGCAAAGAGCTTTAGAGTTCTTTTGAGAAATATGGGGCATGAGCAAGTTTTCAATAGTCTCAGCATATGTGCTGACCTGGGTCTGCGGGAGGGAGAAATAAACATGGGATTTCGTTCTCCTATCTCAGTCTGTTTCTATGATATGTGGAGGCGGAGGAAGCTCTATAATTCTTATGCATTTAATAATATAGAGTTGAAGCGAGTATTTCCTAACTCACCATTTTCTTTCTAAGGTTGTGCAGATGTCTCATTTTCATAGTAGCACAGTGTTAAGGTTAAATGCGTGAGTTCTGAGTTTGGTTCTCTATTTGGACACTTACTAGCTATGTGACCTTGGGCAGGTTGTATAATTATAGTGTCTCGGTTCCTTTCATTAAAAAGTGGGGGTGAATCATAATAATGCCTGCTCTGTAGAGTTGTTGTGAGAATGAAATGAACTATCACATTCGGTGTACTCTGAGGTGTGTCTGGAACATCATAGACATCTCCGGCCTCATCACAAGAGCTTCCTTGTTTTCCTGGGTGACCACGAGTGCCTCAGTGAATCGATGCTCTTAGGACAGAGCTCCCCTGATTCAGTAATGAATTAATTCCCTGATTGGACTCAGGAAGGAATTCTCAGAGGACGGGTTCTCGAAGGCGCTTGGGCGTTGATTTCTAAACAGAATGCAATTGAGCTCATCTGTACCCCACTCAGCACGTGTCCATCTCCACGTGTCTGGAGGCACACAGCATACAATGTGTCTTATTCTAAGAAAGCATTAGCTTCTTGGTGTGGAAGGGTGTTTAGGAATAAAGACTCCAGATATAGAGTTTAGAGGAGATTAGGAAGCATTCAACTGAGAATACATGGATTCTTTTCCAGAAAAAAAAAAAAAGCCATTTATTTTCTTCAATAACATTAACTGAATATTTTACATGTTCCAGAAACTCAGCTAGGCTCTGAGGATAGAATAGTGAGCAAAAAACCATGGTTCCCGTCCTTTTAGAATCTGAATTTAGTGAGGGAGTCATTTTTAATCAAATAACTGAACCAGTAAATAATAAACTACACGTGAGCTAATGGCTGCAGTGGTAAAATGTGCAAATGCCATGAGGCTTTGACTATGGGGAATGGCTGAGGCAAGAGGCTCAGGGAGGGATTCTGGGGAAGTAGTGTTTGCGATGAGTTTTGGAGGATGGACAAGAATTTTAGGGGCCCAGGGTGTTTAGGTAATGGGGAGAGCATCTGGAACAGCTTTGGTAGGAAGGGAAATATTCACTGGAGATGAGAAAGCCAGGCCGGGGCAGCTGGAGCATAGATATTGAGGCATTTTCTTTCTTTCTGTGACAGGAAGCCAGAATTGCTCTCCAGGATTTACTTTGGATGTGAATGGGAGAACTGAATCAATGTCTTGGTTACTTTTACTCGCCAAATTTC
Organism: Perodicticus potto; assembly: GCA_963574655.1. NCBI lineage: Eukaryota > Metazoa > Chordata > Mammalia > Primates > Lorisidae > Perodicticus > Perodicticus potto. The sequence goes on along the minus strand of CAUYRH010169538.1, from coordinate 22,241 downwards.
ATAGCACTATTGTAAAAACTGGTTCTAACGCTGGTAAAAGCTTTCAGAGTGGCTTGCTGGTCTACCCGCTCATTCTAAATAATCCATTTATATTCAATAAGCAAAAGGAGCATTCATATTATTTTTACAGTTCTTTTTAAAAGAAGAAATTGTAATTGGTATCTTTATGTCAGTAGAAGCTGCATCATGTTCTAGAGAACTTATGAGCCAAGAAAGGAAATATAAATACTCTAGTTGATATTAAAGTTGGCCAGTTCTCTGTAGAGACTATATATTGCATATGAAAGGAAGTCAAATTGCTTAAACATCTATTATTCTCAGAGCTCTCCAATCTAATAACTTCTTCGGTGAGATATCAACTTTCTAAATGTCAGGACAAATTACAGCTATTTATGACTTCTTTGGGCTATAAAGGACTCAAAATATTTGCCCTTTCACTCTGGCATGGAAATAGTGGTGGGAGGAGTTTGTAGTGCTTGGGCTCCACATAGATGCAAATACATGATTGATGTGTGTGTCATGGTCACCTCACATTTTTTATGGCACTTTACATTCTCTAAAGCATCTACATGTTTCTCATGCTGTGAAGAGTCCAGTTTTAGAGCCGGACCAGACTTTAAGATTAATTTGGTCTAAAGATGTTTTTAACGGAAAAATGCATGAATATCAAATAACCTCAGACAGTATTTGCTAAATGCAAGTTGTGGAATTAGTGGGTTGTGCTATCAGTTTAGTGGGTCTTGACTGGTATTAAAAAATAGAATAGAGGTTTGGTACCCATGGCTCAGGTGGCTAGGGCGCCAACCACATACACCTGAGCTGCAGGTTCGAATCCAGCCCAGGCCGCCAAACGACAATGATGGCTGCAACCAAAAAGTAGCGAGGTGTTGTGGCAGATGCCTGTAGTCCCAGCTACTTGGGAGGCTGAGGCAGGAGAATCGCTTGAGCCCAGGAGTTGGAGGTTGCTGTGAGCAGTGATGCCACAGGACTCTACCCAGGGGAACAGCTTGAGGCTCTGTCTCAAAAAAAGAAAAAAAAGAAGAAGAAAATATATCGAAATGCAGTAAGAAGGATGTCGCTTTTATTTGAGTAGCAGTTGTATTTGTTGATGTCTTTATTCGGTCATGCGTGAAAATAAAGTAATAATAAAGTAAATAATGATATTGGTTTTGAAAAGCTTGGTGGACTGTTCAAACTGCAGCTCTGTAGTCAACAGCTACATGGCTTTGGGCAAGTGACATGAATTACACCTCGGTCTTCTCATTTCCCAACCAAGGTGGACTGATCCCAACTGTGCGAATTTGGCCTGAGTAATAATTGAGGCTATGTGTGGAGAAGGTCAGGGGAGATGTTTAATCTGTATCAGAATTTTTAGGAATGCAACGCACGTTCACACCCAAACTGAGAGGCAGGAAGGCTACAAGTGAGAGGCCGGGTATTACTCACCTAGTTGTCCAGGGGATAATATGGAAGCCTCTGGGGGCGGATGGCTTCTTCAAGACTACTTAGCAAGAATGAATCACCATCAAATCCAGCTGTCCCCACTGTTAGCCTTTCATATTTACCTTCATTCTTGTCTCCCACCTTTGGAATTTCTTTTTCTCTTTCAGCTTCTCCCCTTTAGGGATTTATTCCTTTATATTAGGCCGAAAATAAGAAGCAACCCTGGTGGGGCTTGTTCACCCAACCCACTGACCTCAGAATAACACACTTCTGCCTTACAAAGGACTTTCTTAAGTATAAACTATTGACTTACCACAATAAGGCTGATGATACCAAAGAAAGCTATTAAACCAGATATCATAAAATCTAATTTTTAATTTCAGCAATTAACGGTATGATATGAAATAAGATAATGTTTGTCATGTCAAAAAAGATGATACCGAACTAAGTTGTAGCTAAGAACTTTTCTACCCTTAATATTTTGAGAATGTAAGTGCCCTTTACTCCGAAGCATTTATCAGTGGTGAACGGCATGAGGTGGTCTGTCGTTATTTACTAAGTCATTTTATATAATGATTGGAGATTTTTTTCTTATTTCGATTGAAGTTTTCAGACTTAGGCTGCTAGAGAATTCCCCTGAGAATTCATGTAGTCGTTTGTATTTATATGCGAACTGTAGCAGGCATAAGATACTGCCCTTTCTACTTTTCATTACTAAACTACTGCCTAATCTTTGAAAACCAGCTCCAATGATGTAATTTCGCTGAAGCGTCCCACTTGCCCAGGTGGAACCAATCACACCCAAAGCACTTAGTTCTAACACCCACCAAAAAGCAGTGTGATTATTATATGTCTGTCTCCCATCCAAGACCGATTGTATCCTCAGCATCTAAACCAGTGCCTGGCACATGTTGGACGCCCAGTCATTGTTTACTAGATGAACAGAGACTCCGGAAAAATTCGGTAAATCTCCATGTGTCCATCACTGAATGCGCTGGATGGAACGATTCTTATGTTCTTCTAGGATAGTTTTCCCTGCCTGTTTGACACTACCGCAGTTTCCGGCAGAGACAGTAACGGAGAGGGTTGTGATGACCTGAGTGACCACCAGCCTTGATGGCCTGTAGGAAACTGGCCCCGGGTACCTGGACTCATCCTCTCCCGGCAGCGCTGCAACCCCGTGCTCCTCATCTTCCTCCGATATCAGCTGCGGCACTCCTGTTGTTTGCTTATTTTCTGGTGCAAACGGTTCATGTAGCGCTGCAGAGAGTGGGAGTCAGTGGAAAGAGACGAGTGCTCAGAGAGCGTGGGGCGTGTAAGGGGCGAGTGTGATTCTTGGAATGAAATTGTCACTGCGAGAAATCCTCTCTCAGTTTATAATCTGCTGCTCCTTCTGGGAACTCTCCTCTCCTGTACTTACCAAATTTGCAGAGGATTGCTGGAGTTAATTCCCAGAAGATGGGAAACTGACAGCAGTTTGGGTTCTAAGTTCATTACTGCTGGAAAGGGCAAAGGCTATTGAAGAGAGGCCGCGGATCAGTGAGAACAGACTAGATTGACTTCCGGGGTGGCCATCTCCCGGCTGCGTGACCTTGCAGAAGCCCTGGAGTCTTTCTGAGTCTTGGCTTTCCATTTGCAAAAAGGGAGCAATGATCCCTTCTTTTCTCTTTCTTAGAATTGTTGTGAGGCTCGATTAGAAAATAAATTGGTAAATGTTTATAAAATATAAGATATGATTATGAACCTTTCACATTGACAGATTATTTTTATGAAGAAAGAAAATAATGACAATGTGCACTATAAATTGTTGGTAAGGTTAAATTTTAATGTGGGATAATAACTTAGGCAGCAACAGTGGTTTGTGATCTTGGGCTTTGTTTAACTGAAATAATCATTTAATTTTCACTTGCACATTTAGTAGACTTGGTGGGCCATCCAGACTGGATTTTAGTCAGAAAATCCAAAAGCAAGAAATAAGAGATATGTGATATCCTTTCCTCATCTCAAAGAAACCTTAAATTTCATTTGACTAAAATCACAGATTTTTGAACACTGAATGGTCTGATTATGACAATCAAAGTTTACTTCTTTATGCACAAATAAACTCTGTTGATTTAACAAATTAATGTTTTCCCCTTTAAGAAGGAATTGTATTTATGAGCTCTGTGTGGAGATGGCTATAGGTGTTGTCTCGCCTGCCTGTCATTTAGAATCCCAGGATGCGATGGGAATTAAGCTATCGATAGACAATTTACATTCACAGCTGTTGTGAGCCAAATATTGAATCAATGTTGTTTAGTCAAGGGTTTTCATAAAAAGAGAGCAGCGTTTAGTTTCATGGGAAACTAACTTTGGCCCAGAGCACAGGGGAGTTGTTTGCATTATTTTGCATTTTCAGTGGAGGGAATAAATGTCACCAGGTGATTTGATTGGCTATTCACGAGCTATACGTTAGTTTCTTACTTCAGAGAGCCTCACATAGGTTAGACAGCTTCCCAAAACAAAGGTAGAGCACATCCTATTATATCTTTTCATGTTACAAAAAGTTAAGCAGTCTGTAAAAGAGGAGACGAAAATAAGATACTTTGGGACCTGTCATGATTTCGAACCCTAAAGGGTCTGTGTTTGGCAACACAGCCTCTCCTTCCCAAGGGAGAGGCTTATTTTTGTCTGCAGCAGTTAGCATTTGCCACGCACCTAGATTTGGAAGGAATTCTAAGGTGAGAAAAATCTCATTTTATAGCTTTGGTAGAAAGCTCCTCAGTCGAGCAACATAGAAGTGTTTTTGCATGTTAAATTATGGTTTTTCTTAAACCCCCTGGAAAGGCAGGCTAGTCCTTTTGTTTAGATTTTAAACACACACAGATTTCCCAGTAAAATTGCAAGCTCTGAGAGTCTGGCTGCCTCATTTAATTTGTAGCGTCAGGAGAAACAGTCCCTGGTGAAAATGTAAACACCAGCTGATTATTTACCAGTGATGCTGGCTCTGAGCTTAATCTTCAGGTGTCACCAAAAACTAGTTTTTAAAGAAAGCTCTTTCTTGTGCAGATCTTATGAAAAATCTTCATGCCTGACCAAGTGCTTTGTTTTTGTGACCCTTCCTGGCTGGGCCTGAAACATACGAAGTTATGCTGCAGATCAAGCTTCCTTACCTGGCTCCAAGGACTCCGTGACCTTGACTAACATACATTGGTTTTGGTCACACACTAATGGGAGCACAAGGTGTTTTAAAGAGACACCGGTCTGAGAGTTTACAAGACATATTTGTAAGCAATGAGTGCATTTGACCAGGAATAGTACTATTCTTGTTGATTTCTTTTTCGAACATTTTTGAAGGAAGAAATATGAATCTTACAGACATTAGGCAGAGGCGCTTCTTAAAAAAGGTATAGGAGGCAGTATCATTAATAGCATCATTAATTTCCCAGAGCTTAGCTAATGTCAAACGGTCATGTTGAAGGGAAAGTCTGTGATTATGGACCAAAACAAAACAAAACAGCAAAAAAAAAAAAAAAGGAAAAAAAGAATTTGGAATTGTCTGGTTTTGAATAATGGTTACATGATTCTAGGGGAACCACTTGACTCCTAAAAGCTCAGTTTTCTTACCCGCAAAGTGGGGATACTAAATTTTCTGTCTTTTATTTTATGGATCAAATCAAAATGATATAATGTGCTTCAAAATGTTTTATGTATATTAAAGCAGCAAAATATTACCCTTACTTATACTGTTGGGAGGGCAAAGAAAAAACAGAGAATAATTAAATACAAATGCAAATATTGTATCCTGTGTTCTGTGCCAGCTATTAGGCTGTGCATCAAAAATATAAGATATTTTTGATAAGGATATAAGATAAGGATATAAGACATAGGCCCTGACCTCCAAAAGCGCACTTGGTAAGGAAGGAAGGCTTGTCAAAAATAGAATTTGCAAGGCAGAGTGGTAAATGAAATAAGAAATATCTACCAGGTTTCTGATTGGTACCAAAAGGAAGTAATTTGGCTTTGAGTGAGTCTGGAAGGGTGGAACAGGAAAAAGATACCCAATCTCTAATGCTTGGTGGAGTGGTGGAAGTTTACCCCACATTCCATAGCAGGGCAGGATCAGGGATCTGCCCATCGTTTTCTATGCCTAGAGCTCTGTTTTTATATGAGATAAACTGAGTGAGTTGATGCCAGACAGGTAAGCAGAGGCCAGATGATGAAGGGTTACTTTCGCCAAGTGAGTGCTTTCCTGCAGAAGGTTTTGAGCAGATAAGCATTTTCCAATTATTTAACACGTGCTTACACAGTATCACAATATTCTGGGTACTGTTTTAAGAGCTTTATAAATGTTAACCCATTTTATCCTCATAATAACCAGGTGAAGTAGGTGTTATATTATTTTTATTTCCATTTAACTTCTGAGGAAGATGAAGCACAGAGAGGCTAAGTAACACTCCTAAGGTGTCACAGCAAGTAAGTGATGGAACCAGGATTCAGCCTTGGCTCTGGAGTCAAGTTCACTACTTGACTGTGCTGCCACTCAGGATTATTTCCATCTTGAAGAAAGGTCACCCTGGCTACCATGCAATGGATTGGAGAGGAGGCAAGGCTTCAGGCAGGGAGACCAGTTGGGATGTGGGTGTAAAAGGCCAGACAAGAAATGAGGCATCAGGGAGGTAAGAGAGAGGGAATGGGTGGGGTCAAAAGATACGTGGGAGGTAGAATTGATAGTGGGTACCATGGACTGACTGTGGAGTGTAAGGGAGAAGCAATTAAGGATGTTGGGCTTCAGGGTTGGTGACGATCCATTAAGAAGGCAGAAAGTCCTAGAGTAAGAATGAGAGGGGACTGGCCCTGTGGATTTTGAAGCAGCTGGGGAACATGAAGATGGCATACACAGAAGACAGATGGTTATATGGAGCTGGAATTCCAAAAAAAAACTCTGAGCCTCAAATTTAGATTTGGTAGTCATTGCTGGAAAACTTTGGGTCTATAGGTGAGTTACCCAGGGAAGTTTTGAAAATGGATCTCTACTGATTTCATCTGGCATGCCGATGCCGATGTTTGAGATTGCCTTTTTTGGCAATGAGAAGAGCTGAGGGCTTGGGGAAGAAGTCTAAGGAGAACCAGCCCTCATGGTGTCTGTCAGAGGAGAAGAATGAGAAGAAGCAAAATGAATGATAGAATGAGTGAGATAGTGTCAATGTATAGTTGATATACATGTATGTTTGATCGTATCAATGTATATATTTCAGTGATTAGTTAAAACAAACGTGTAACTAAATTGAAACAGGACAATAGTAATAGAAATAATGGTCTATGAAAAAAGGGATAAAGGATACCACATGTTGAGCGTTTCAGCAGAGAGCTAGAACTGCTGACTATTCTAAAACAAAGTTCGGTTAGAGTCTACTGGGAGGACACTTATATATTTACTTTCATCGTTGCTGTAAGAAAGTGTCACTGTAGGCTTTTGCAGTTGGGATTAATAAGATGGTATGTGTTACAGAGAAACAGCTTTCCAGGGCCAGGCCAGGGTATATTCCCGGAGTCACTGCTGCTTCCTCCAAGTTCTGAGAGGTCGAACTTATGTTTTTATCTGGTGTATAAATAATCTTAACACACCAAAGATTCTTTATGTCAATGCAAGAACAGATAATTTTAGGAGTGGCTCATGCCCTATTATGTTCTTTTCGGGAAGACTACAGATTGAAATTCAGCCCTAAGGAAAGAGGTGAAGATTTACAACATAACATCAAGTCATTGAAGAAGCTCATGCTTAGTGTTTGCTGGGAGATTTTAGAGGGAATTCACCTCACTGTGCCATGTTATTTGGAAACGCCAGTAAGTAAAATCTGATATTACCAGGGACTTTTTTTGATGTGTGTAAATTTAAAGCATCTCATACTAAAATTTAGAATGATACAGTAAGGACCCATTTCTGATTCGAAAAAAATATTTACTGTTTAGGCACATCATTAATTATAGAATGGATGAACTTAGACCTTACTAATTTTTTTAGGTGCATGAAGTAGAGCATGCTCCATTCAATTCAGACTTTGTCATTCTTGGACTCACTACCTAAATATCAGCAAAATTTTAAGAGGGAAACTTTGGTGCATCTGAGTATTTCAAGTACAAGAATTTGATCATAAACACTTTAGAGGCAGACCGTCTCCAGTCAAGTTATCTGGCACTGCACCCATTGGAAAGTTTTAGAAGCCAGAATTTTCTAAGTATAGCTCTTCATGCTAGAAACTGGTTTCAACACGATAGCTGTGGACACAGACTAGAATTCGAAGAGAAAAGAAATGAGATGTTAATGGTGACACAGAAGGGGATAACCGAGAGGTTTACTACGGTGATCTATTACTATGTAACAAGCACTCAGAACATAGGGCTTAAAACAACAGTGGTTTATTATTTCCCGCCATCCAGTGGGTTGCCGGGTAATCCTGCTGCTGTCCCAGGGTCCCACGGTGGCTGGGCTGCACAGATAGGATGGCCTTGCTCACGTGTCTGGGCCTTAAGGGTGACTGTCAGCTGCATGCTTTCCTTCTCCCCGGGGTCTCCTCTGTCCTCTCTCTCCACATGGGGTTCTCCACAGGGTTTCTCCACATGGCCCCTCTTGCTAGCGGGAGAGCATGGGCTTCCTCATAGCATCACGGTTGAGCTCCAAGGGAGAAAAGTCCTCTCAAACGCAAGCTCCTAAACTCACACAAGTCCCTGCCATGGCATCCTCTTGGTCATAAACAAATGACAAGGCCTGCTCGGATTCAAAGGGAAGGGGAATAATCTCCATGTCTGGATGGGAGGAGGGGCTGTGACTGGAGAGAAGAGTGGAAATGTTGGCCACCATCTTTGAAGATAACCAAGCGCGTCATTATAGGTGGATTTTCTGGGAGGAGGACAACTTTGGCTCCTTGGAGGGAAGTGGTGGGCTATCTACACAGGACACTCGGACCCTGTTGATCTGCCTGTGCTGGGGAAGATCATTTCTCAGCAGCCTTTGCTGGATTGATTTGTATCTTCCCCCTCTGTGTTCATAAGCTATACTTATTACCTGACAGAATCGTTATAATATTTACCTGGAAGATTGTGCTTTAGTTTCTACTAAATGTTAGGTTGGATTCTGGGGAAACATCCAAGGATAATGGAGACACCACCGTTTCCTTTATGCGTTTTAGTACTGAGACCTTAAGACACTTTTCCAGTGTTAAGATTTCTAGAGGAAGGACATGCAAGTGAGATTTAAATCCAAATAGAGCTATTGTCAGCCTCTGCAAAGAACACTCAGTTGTATTAAATGAAAAATACTCTCTACTCACAATGAGTTTTCCCTAAATTGAATGCCCTTAATTGAAAAGGACACTTCATCTAGAGGTTTCCCAGGGAGAATACCAGCAGGTGACAAGTGTCTAATGCCATTCAATGATGGGGACTTCTGCTTAAGGGAGTTGAGCTTCCCATCTCAGGCAGGAAGTTGGTGTTTTTTCTTCTTTCTCTATTATAATTATTATTTTGCTTATTATAACTTGGTGTTATGAAGTAAGAGCATGTGTGTACATAAGTTGTCTTCACATGCTTTCCAGGGTGACTCAGGGTAAGGCGTTGATTTACAAGGCTCTGCTGGCTTAATGCATCTAGCCCAAGCTCTAAAACTCACCATAAAGCATAAACCAAGGTGTACACTTTGGTAAGTTTTGTAAAAGACTCTTTGACTCTTCTTTTAGAAAGGATAAAATTAAAGGAGTAGTGTTTTGGTTAAAAATTGTCTCCTTTTGCTAGTCGGAAGTGTGTCTTGTGCCCTGCATAGCACGTCGGCTTCACGCTGGTCAGGTCCTTGGTGTTACGACGTTGTCCGTGAATCACATAGAAGAGGTGCAGTCAGTTACCAAAATGGAGGTGATGAACTCGATCACTTGTTCACGTCTGCTGCACCATCACTGTCAGTGTTTTCATCCTCTCATTGCTCTTAATTTGTCACCTACTAAGTGCTGGGTTAACAATGCCAACCTCAGACATTGACATGACAGATAAAAATGTTTGAATTGGAAATACTATCCATAGACATTCTATTCAAAATTATAGTCAATGTCCATATCCTGTGATATAAAAATTACTGCCATTTGTCTAAATGCAGGTGCTCAACAAATACTTGGCAACGTTTGTAGGATGAACAGGGGATGCTGTTTATACAAGGCAATTAGACTATTCATTTTTCTTCATGAAACTCTTCCTAGCTGAGCTTCTGTGACTCCCACCTCTACTCATACTTTTTCCCAGTAATGTAACCTTTTCTTCTGAATGTCATTTTTGCTTTGTTTTTTTCTCTATTCCTTTGTTTTAAATATTGGAGTGTAGTAGACCGTATAGCATATGAAAAGGAGAAGCAAGCTAGAAGCTCGGAATACTCAGTAATCATAGGAGACACCTGTAACATCTTGGTATTATAACATCTTGGTGATAAGGGCTTGGGGAGGGATTCGGCTCTCCTAACACGAGAGCTTGCCAGATGAGAACAGCAGTGATTGGCAGTCTTTACACCCGTGGTGCAAGAGCCAGGGGATCACGACGTCTCTATAAGAAGCTGCAGGAGAAGGCAGTCGGGAAAGTGCACATTCTTTCAGGACTGCTTACTCTGACCCTGGCACTTCTAATGCCTGCAGGGCGTCTGCCTGATGGCCTTCTAGGAAGACTGCTGATATTTACTCTTCTATCAAGACTGCTTCTCTCCCTCAAAGACTCTTTCTCTCTCTCTCCCTTTGCTAATAGCCCTAAGGCACCTAGAGGTAATTGTTCCTGAGCAAGATAATGGCAAAGCTGTCTGCATCCGGACCTTAGGCTGGGGCGGAGACCTGGCCAGTCCTAGGCCCGGACAAGTGGCCACCATGAAGGGACAGTGGAAGCCATTGACATTCGAGTTTTCTTAGTGTGAACTTCTTTTCTTTGTTTCACTCTTTGGGCATCCTTATTCACCTTTGTGGACTTTTGGCTATATGCTAGTACCTCCTATGTCTAATTATTACCAAGCTAAGTTTCTTTTTAGAACTTTAAAACTCTTAAACCTTTTGCAATTAAACATGTCTAAAAGGAGCTTGTCACCTTTTCCATCAAACATTGTCTATTCCTGAGCCTCAGTCACCCATTTCCCTTTTCCAGGTAATAATTGTCCTGACATTTTTGCTTGATATCTCATTTATGAAAGTTTTCTTATCAGTACGAACCAAATGCTAGTATATAATTTATTCTAACATTTAAAGTTTATCATTGCTATGATGTCTTTAATTCACCTGGAATTGATTCAATGTAGGTATTAGAGATCTAATTTCATTCTATACCCCATCCCTTATTTGAATAGCCACTTCTCTTGGCACAATTTACCAGATTACTTCACTGTTACCAATTGGCAATGCTGTTTCTTCATATAGCAAGATTAAGTGGATCTGTTTTTAAAATTGTAATTCTATTCTATTCTATTGGTTAACTTATCCATACTTAAGACAAAATTACATTGTTCTGTCATGGTCGTATAGTATTATTATTCAGTAGAAAAAAATCCCATCATTTTTTTCTCCTTTGTAAGTATCTTTACTATTGTTGGCTCTTTGTAATTCCAAGTAACAAGTATTAGCGCTCCGTAGGTTCCAAAACAACAATCACAAATAAAGCCACAACAAAGCAAACATTTTTATGCTATTTTGACAGAGATTGCTTTGAAACTGTACAGCCATTTTGGGAGAACTGTCGTTTTCTTGCCCATGATAAACATATTCCTCAATATTTCACTCTTATAAAATAAATATTATAATTTTATTCATAATGGTTTATGCATAATTTTTAAACCTTTAATTACTTTCCTAAAAATTTTATAGTGTTCCATCTTATATTTAAGGTCATAACCCATTTGAGTCAGTTTTTGTGTGAGGCGTGGATTTGTGATTTTGCTACTTCTTTCATTTCTATCACTTTTTGCCTTACGTATTTTGAGGATCTGTATTTGGTGCCTGTGTTAGACATTTAGGATTGCTATGTCATCTTGGTGGAGTGAGACTTTCAAGACATTATGACCCTGTAGTGCCTAAGTATCTGAAAACCGTTTTTCCTTAAAGTCAATAGTTTTATCTGGTATTAACAGAGGCACTCCTGTTTTTCTTTGATTATGTGATGTATCTTTTTCTGTCCTCTTACTTTCAACATGCCTATATCATGTTTAAAGGGAGTTTCTTATTGACATCATATTAGGTCATGTTATGTAATCTTCTCTATTAATACCCATCTTTTAATTGGTTTATTTAAATGATTTACATTTAACATAATCACATACCTTTAATAATCACGTAAGCCTTAAAAGGCTTATGCCTGCCATCCAAGATGGCTCCAGTCTTCCTAATTTTTGTAGTCACATTTGAAAAAGAAAAAAAATGAATTAGTTATTTTATTAATGTACTAGTATAATTTGTCTTACTTTTTGAAAAGCAATGAACACAGAGCCCAGTAGGCTGTAATGAAAGTTCTAGCTTGTTATGCGTGGCATGTGAGCAAACAAATGAATCAGTCAGTCTTTTATTTTTTGTTCCCAATCTTTCCAAATGTAAATATAAAATTTGGTCTTAAACCTACAGTGATGACGCAGAGATAATTAACAATCCATATGGCCTGCCCTGAACATTTTGGTCTATGCTCTGGTAAGTGACAGGATTATACACTGTTGCAGACTTTCGAAGTGAAATAAGACCTAGCAAGATCACACCTATGGTGCATATTGCAAGGGTCCATGTCGGATCTATGAAGTATAGAGTATAAATGTCTTAACACAATAAATAAGTCAATGAGGTGAGGGATATATTAACTAGTACGGTATAAGCATTCCAAACTGTATATGAAATTAGCACATTTTACCCCATAAATGCATTAATGTACACATGATCTACCTCTTTATGATTTAATAAAAAAAAAAACAGACCTAACAAGAAAAGGGGGTGGATAGGGGATATTAGACTTTAAGCTTCATCAAAACAAAGACTGAATCTCTTTTGTTTACATTATATACTTATAGCATGGCATAGTGTGGATATAAGATTTTTGATTTTGTCAAATGAATGACAAATGAAGTAGAAAATAATTTATTAGTCCCCAGCTCAAGAACAGTTCTCATTTCCATTAGAATACCCTTTCTTGTATCCTCTCCTATCTATACCCAATCCCCATGCCCCCAGACACAGTTTAAAGTCCAATTCTTTCACAACACTTTCTGAATTCTCTCTCAAATGGAAACGGTTGCTCGCTTTCCTGAAATCTAACAGTTCTTCATCATGCTATTGATCGCATTCTACCTCTTATTAGAGGTATTTATTCACATGTTTTTTTATAATCCAAATTCATGTGTGGTGTCACAATGACTGTGTCTTCAGGAACATGTTATATACATTTTTGAAAGTAGCAGCCACTATCTTCTGAATGAAAACTAAGCTATTGTTTTAAGTTTGTCAGGAGGACCGGTTTGCTATCTAATTCAGTGGTACAACTAGGTTAACATATTCTAAAAGTAAATGAGCAAAAGCAGAAAGTTCTCGAAACTCTTAAAAAGAGTATGCTAAAGGGTATAAACCAAACCAAAATCTTGATTTAAAAGTATCTTCCATCTCAAAAGCTACCAAGAACTACCACCACCTACATTTTCTAGCATCATAATTTTTGTTTCTTTAGTCTTTTTAAGTTCTTTAAGGTATCAGTTTACTGCAAGTTATTTTTTGAAGGTGTTCTCATGGAAATCTTTTTTTTTAAATCTTTTTTTAATCTTTTATTTTATTTTTTTTGCAGTTTTTAGCCAAGGCTGGGTTTGAACCCACCACCCTCGGCATATATGGGGCTGGCGACCTACCCACTGAGCCACAGGTGCCTCCCGGAAATCTTAAACACAGAACAATGACACTGCTTTCACTCAGAAAGAAAGCACTCAATTGAGGAAACTCTACTACAAGAAGGAACTACCGTAGGTCCTGAAGACCAAAAGAGGTGCATTCTACTCTATCAACTTAGGGTTTGGGGCTTTTTATCTTCTTAAATAACAAAACAGTATGCATGTGTTGTCTGAATGAATCCAAGAAGATGTGTAGAAATTAGGCGAGGAAATAACCTTTCCATTAGAGGAAATGGGGAGAAGGAAGGTACCCAGCTGACACAGAGTGGGATGTGTGGGGAGACCTTAGGCTAAATTCAAAGGCCAGAGAATATAAACTAAGAAATGAAGTTACACTCATGCATTCAGGGCCTTAGACACAGTGTGCTTTCTTTATCTTTATACAGGATAAATTATCAATGGTATTTCTTGTTAATTCCTTTGTAACCACTTACGTTCTAGGTCTGAAAGATACAGCAGTGGGCAAGACACAATGCCAGACCTCAAAGTCTTATACTCTAGCAAGGGGTGCAGAAAATGGATAGCAGTTATAATAAATGTTTTTACCTTTGCCTGTAGCAGGGAAGCCTGGCACCTTATTAAGGAGTTATCAGTATTTTAGGTTGCTCATTCTTGTGCAGTTTGGAGGTTGGCTACAGGCTAGCAGAACATGAGACATGACCTTATTTCAGAAAAAACCGTCTAGTAGACATTTAGGCAGTATTTTAAAACCCGGGTCCCTTTGTAGTTGTAAGGGAGCCTGGCAGGTGTTTAAAAAATGTAGCTCCTAGCTGGGAATTATTTATTGATGGTAACCAGGAAATCCATAGAAGTTTCCCAAGGTTTGGTTTGTTTGTTAAGAGAGAAATAAGAATGAGAGCTGCGATTTATGTAAAATAATCTGTGTGGAATCATTTCCCAAAGATTTCTCTAATTTTGATCTGGAGCACTTAGTCTTTTTTACTTCTGTTCCCCCGCAGCACCCAGTGTGTATATTCCTCCATTAGGATTTATCACAGTGTGGTAATCATCTGATCACACATTCCAGTGTGAAGGACCGTGAGCACAGCGGGACTCTGAGCAGAATCCTCAGCAGAGGACCCGGCACATCAGAGAGAGATTCTTTTCAAAGCATCATTTCAGGACCACCTGAGGAGCTTGTAAAAATTCAGATTCCTGGAGCACTGCTCCAGACACCTGGAATCAGATTTTTATTAGTAGGTCTCAGAAATTTGCATTTTAAACACAGTTCTCAAAACACTCTCGTGTACCCTAACATTTGAGAAGAATTTTGATACTCAATATAATGTTGGCTGTTGGACCGATACTCAAGGACTTGTCCTTTTTGAGTGGAGAAGGCGTCTTATAATAAATTCAGGTTTAACTGGCATTATATTTGACCTTAAAAATCTCCACTATCTATTTTCGTTCTTTTCATATTTTTGGAAACAGTATCCTCAATGTCAGAAACATAAGCAGGAAGAAGATATAAATGTCAATATACAGAAATGTATCTAGAAAAACATCTTTGACACCCTTACCTCAGTATATTATATCAGTTCATGTTGCAAAAAAGAAATCCACATTAACCCCAGCCAGGCAGCTGAAAGTCGTCACTATGACAACTTCTAACACAAAATATAATTGAATGGGCTTGGTAAAGATGATCAGGTAAGAGGAGGCCATCACGTGCCACAAGCCTCATATTTATTAATTTGTTTAATTTTCACAACAGCCTTGTGAAGTAGACAATTTTATTCCCATTTTGTAGACAGGAAATTGAGAAGTCATCAAGCAATTTGCCCAGAGACGGTCTCTTTGTTTGTTCCTGGTTGTTAAATAAGTTTTCATTTTCCCCTTCTTCTCTATGTTTGAAAAGTTGTCAGCAATAGCAAAAACAGAAGCTGAGAGATTTCTGTCTCAGTAGGATTTGATGGTTAGTAGCCTTTTCCAGTATAATTCTTTGGTACTTTATTTTTTGTACTAACTTCTCATCTCTAACAGAAAGTAATGTCTGGGAAATCACAGGTGTCAACTGACACTTTAGTGTTTTCATATTTACTTTCGGATTAGGTTTAGTGGGTCTAACTTTAGCATCTGTCTATACGGTAAGACATGAAATGTTTTACGAGAAATGCTTCTGTAAGATACACCACCAACGGGAGAAAAGTTAGACGTGATTCTGCCTTACAGATTAAAAGCACAGAAAACAGTGAGTAGCAGCGGTGATCACACATTTTTCCCAGAGAAGGTGAGTTCAAGGTTCTCTTTAGACTCTAACACTGTGTTATATTTGGGTAGGACATGTTTGAAACCAGCTAAGGCATGCGCATTTCTTCATAAATATATTCCCAAAAGTTTTAGGTCTTTATGTGACAACCTTTTAAAGAGATATTTGATATAACAATGTAGAGAAAAGAACACTAGATTTATTCGCTGTTCTCTAATACTATGAGACGAACACGGGAGATTATGCTTTTTCCCTGAAACTGTCCCCTACACTGTAAAATATGGGCAGTGGGCTCATATTTTAAGGTCCTCTAGTTCTCTTTTGCCACACTTTGTTCAGTGAGTATACATGCCTATCATTAGTGCAAAAATACCTAACTTTTTTCTTAATCGTGATTCAAGTTGATTCCATGTAACAAACCTATACTTGTCATCAGAAATCCCCTGTCAGGGAGCCAATATATAAGTCGAATTGGGGATACTGAACTTCAGTTTGACTCATTTCAACATTTCACCCTGATTTCACCTCTGTCTCATCTATGAAGGCTGGCTATGGTTTTTAACACAGTACGTGAATTCCCAAACCATTCCTGGATGCCCACTCTATGGGCCAGTCTAGGGTTGCCAGGGGCAGATCTGTTTTAACTCTATTACAGATTAATTAAAACCTGTTAGTTCTTGTAGTGACTCCTTTCTCTCAAAAATGTGCTGGTTTAAATAATAAATTATATGATTGTCCTGTTCTTCCTAACACCTTTTTAAAATATGTATTGGTCTCCCAGTACCACGACTAAGGAAATGAGAGTTGGCTTTGAGAGACTAACCGACTTTCTTAAACTAGAAAGTGGGGGAGCCAGGAGAAAACTCAGTTCTATTGATGTCAGAAACCTGTGTTCTAGCCACCACCTTCAAGGACTCTTTTCCCTACTATATGCTGGGAAAAAATTATAGTTCAATGCTGAGATGGGTATTACATCCTTTATTTATTTATTTTTAAGTGTAAATAACCTTCCTTCCTAGGACACTTTTCCTTACATTAAACTCAAATTCATCTTATTACAAATTCAAGTGATTCCTTTGGCTCTGTCCCAGCAGAACTAGACACCAGCTGGTCACGAGGATTTTATCTTTGTTCAAGGTGCATTTATCCTCATGCCTCTGTAAGTGGAAAGCTTTGACGGAAGAGAACAAAGCACAGAAACTTTTCAGGATGCTGTGCCTCTTCTGCCTATCCACCTGCTACAGGATGGTGTGACATTTGGGGCAATGTTGAGGCTTATGGTAGTGAGCCAAGGGAGTATTCATAAGGCAAATGACATGGTAAACAAGTCCTCCATTGTCCTGAGAAGAAAAAGAAAAATCTTTTCTAAAGAGTAGGGATTCTGTAGACCTTGAATACAAGGCCTGGACAACCATGATCACTGCCCTAAAGGTGGGCAGATCTGGAGCAAAGGGGGATGATTAAGAAGTAAATGTGGGGATAGTGGTTAAAATGATGATGTTACCAAGTTAGAACAATATATATCATCATCTCTATTGTCTAGAAAAGAGATTCATTCAAGTTTTGACTTCCTAGCTCAATGCTACATAGAAACAAATAGGCTAGATCTTGAACTCAGGATTTCTAACTAATGCTCCTATTCAGGGCAACACCTGTGGCTCAAAGGAGTACGGTGCTGGCCCCATACATCAGAGGTGGTGGGTTCAAACCCAGCCCCAGTCAAAAACTGCAAAAAAAAAAACAAACCCCAAAACAAACAAAAAAACCTCCCATTCATTCTGCTTTCCTTCATCAATCCACCTTCTCATTCATCAGTTTATTCACATCGATAATTGTTATCAAATGTTTGAGTACCTACTTTGGCTAGGCCAGTTCCTCCCAAATTTTAATGCCTATTTGAAATATCTTGGGATCTTTTTTAAACTACTTATTCCTTCCAGACTGCCAACCTAGCTGTTCTGATTTAATTGGTATGGGCTGTGATGATGTGGGCATCAGAATTGGTTCAAAAAGCTCCCCAGATGACTCTAATACTCTTCTGTAATAAAATTAGAAATTCACAGTGTTGGCCCTTCTTTAGGAGCTAGTAATAAAAGATGACCCAGGAAAACCGACACCCTTAAAAACTGTAAGAAAACAGAAGATGAAAAGCTCATCCTTCTGCCAACAAGTATACAGAGAAAACATTTAAGCACAGGGACCAACATTTGTGACATTCAGGGCATATAAAAGAAGTTGCTAAATTTCATAGTCCCTTAGAATGTCTAGTCTTTCTTTTGTAGAGGTTTGGGGAAAAACATGGCAAAATGGAAAAAAAAAATGTCTGGAGTGCCTTACACTCATGTGAAGTACAAAATATAAATACATGTCTCTTCTACGTTCAAAACACAAAGTAAAATAGTAGATGTGAGTAAATTGCAACTGAATTAGCACCTCCCAGCAGCTGCTCTCCAAGGGTAATTTAGGCTTCTTTTTATGTTGAGCTTCAGACTTTGATGTGATGAGAGGGTTTCAGAATTCACTTTGAGAATTCTTCTTTTGCTCAGATTCACATGGTTAAATGATCGGAGATCGCATTTGATTTTATGCTAAAAACCTCTGTTAATTTGATGCAAAGTAGGCACTCTTGAATCCTCAGGGAAATGAGCCAGTGAGGGTTTTCCTTACCAGAGCGCAGCGCTGAGGGTGAGGCTGGGCTGTGCTGGCAGGCGGCTGCAGCTCCAGGTGCTTCTCCTCGGGAGAGCCCGCAAAGTCAAGGCGCATTAGCAACAAGCCTTCAGTTTCTGTCTTACTGAACCCTAAGGAATCTCTAGACTCAGGGATGTTTCTGGAAGAGCAATATCAAGGCATCACCCAAGCGTAGGATAATAAAGATTCTCCTTTTTGAACTTGGCTGAAGATTGAACACGTTTGCTCTGCAAAAGAATGCATTAGCAATTGGGGGCAGTTGCTCTGTGGCAGGGGCTACAGGCAACAACTCAGAGGCAGAACAGGTATTTAGATCTAATCTGCATGTCCAGTAGCATTTGTTTTCACACATGCGAACGCATTAGATATTAATTTGGCCTGTGAGGTCGTGGGATTGAAAAGAATACGAAGAGATCTCGGGGCTTTCTGTTTCCCTGCTCAGTTGGGGCTGTGCTAGCTAGGATCGCTCGGCCTCCTCGTTACAGAGCTGAGCTTCCCGCCCCTGGAAGCAGTGTCTGAGTGGAGCCCAGCAGGCGGATGCTCAGTGTAGCTAGGAGTGACCAGACAGGCACTGCCACTCTGAGGGACACACCGCGGCCAGGCAGGGATGATGGGCTCTGAGCCCCATGTGGAAGGAGTAGCAGGGCAGCTTGGCTTTCCTTGTTTTCTGTCTTTATCATTTTTCTTTCTTATTCATCATTTTCCTGTCTATTCTTTACAGAACTTGAATTTCTTGTAGTCATGCATTATAGGAGAAATAGCTACTACGTGGCTGTCACATTTATGCACACCATCTTGTTTAACTCCACCTGTCAGAGACAATTATTATCACCTTCTCAGCCCAAATCCAGGCTATTTCCCTGCTGCTTCTTACAGCACGTTCCATTTTACATCTAGACGGAGGTGATGTTTTGCCTATTTGCCCCACTGGCCTGTGCTTCTGTGCTTTTGGAGGGTAGACACAGGGTTTTTCTTTGAACTATTGCTGCTTAGTTCAACAGTTTCACATAATGGTAGGTGCTGCATGTAACAATACATGTAGTTAGAAATGCATTGCCTAGTGTTTGCCAAGGATAAATATTAATTGGGTAGTCTACACAAGCTTCCACATAATTATAAATTGCTCAACCTGAGAGTCTAACCACAAAGCTCCAACTTGATGTCCCAGGGCTCTTCCTGCTCTTGCACACTCTCTTTTGATAAAAATGAAATCCAAAATAAGATGTTACTGCACATCTTCCCAACTTGCAATTGAGAGAACTGTCCAGATTTTGTCTTCTAATGACAGGCATCAAATGGAAGTTATGAGTTACATTTGTCTGTTACAGAACTATGAAATTAGATCGTTCTCAGGGAACTCTTATGAAAAAGTAGTAAAGATTCCTCCTCAATATTTTGGTTTAGGTTCAAGAGATATAAGGCATGCTAACGCTTTCAAACTTAAAAGAGAAACAAAGTACAAAATGTTATGGTTAAGTTCATATTCTGAAAAATAATAATAATTAAACTATGTGCATTTAGGCTTACATGGAGTGTCAGTGCCCTGTCATCTTGTTACTTTAAGGCTTTTGTAACTTACGTGATACCAAAGTCAAAATTAAAGGTCAATGCTAAAGGTCAAAACGGCCCAGAAAATTTTCACAGTCCAATTATAATGCTAAAAGGTGAGCTGCCTAGGACATCTGAAATTCAACTCATCGATCTACTTACAATATTTTGGTGAATACAAGAAACCCCAAAATATCAGTGCCATTAAGTGAAGTGAAAAGCAATTTCAGGCAAATGTATATTTTGAGTCTGAAATATCTAGATAATATCTTCAATTATCCATAGTAATTCCCCTGCATAGATAGAGATACTAAACTGCTCTGTGAAGATTTATGCCTCTGTTTGCACTATAATAGGAAAGTTATGATATATATATATATATATAAAATACACATACAAACATATATATATATACACACATATACATATATAAAATCTAACTAGGAGAAAAGTCATAATGGGAAAAGAGCAACCTATAAATAATTTTCGATATTGAATATGCTGATTAAGGAATAAAAAATTGTTAGAGACAGGGTTAGTATGAGTCACGATTTTTGAGCTGCTGTACTTCTGTTATTTCATTAGGATGAGAGAAGCAGGAATTATGAAGAATTGAAACCGCTCCAGCCAAAATGATGTGGGTAAGTAGTGAAATCCACACTTGTCTGAAACACATTATTTCAGGGGCTATTGAAATTCAATCTTTAAAACACTTTAGTACAGTTTGAATATTTTCTACAGAAATTTGGGGCAATCTTAATGTGATGGGGTCTAAATGGTGGCAGCAGCTTGATTATACATGGAAAACAGAGGATGCAGAGAGCAGGAAGGACTCGGTCCTGCAATCCTGGGGCTTTCAATACGCCCCATCAGCTGGTCTGGCAATTCCATAGCTACTTACCTTCCCCACCCTAATGCCTCTTTCTGCTGGTCATTTTAATTGCATTTCATCCATTTAAGAGTAGTGAGGGATGGAGTATTCACACAGCAAACATGTATGTACTGCCTACAACATGGAGGTACTGTACTGGTGCTCAGAATTCTCAACGATCAAAAAGTTCTTTATTATGTGATAATATCTTAGATGGGGTTTGGCTACAAAACAAAATAGATGCAAAAAAGTTCAGGGAAGAGTGTTATTGGCAAGAATGTTATTAAGCTGATAGGTTGGACTTGAAGTTGAGTATGTTGGCAAGTGAACAAAGGAAGCTAGGGATTGGAATACAATCTGGAGCTCAAAGGGATGGGAGTCTGCAAGTTCATCACACTGAAAGCAGTCAAACAAGAAAAGCAAAGGAAACTCCAGGCACAGAATGATTGTTTAGCTGGAGAAGTTATGGGTGACGATGGTTTTATGGTGTGGTCCAGGAATAGATGGTAAAAATAGAATGAAGGAAAAGATTGTCAGAATTGAGGAAGCCACGGAACAGAGAGAGCATTATTGTCCAAGGGGCTGGTAAAGTTAAGCTGAAGAGCGTATGGTGCACGTTGTCTATAAAACATGGAGGCTTTGCTCCTCCAAGCTTATAAAAAGCAGCTCTGAGTATCACTCATATGGCTCAAAAACTAACATTATCTTCCTAGGAATATTTTCACTAAAATAAGTGCTAAAGAATACAACCTATTACTATATATGTGTTAATTATGACAATCCTTGTTCTGGAATTCTAACATATGCAAAGAGAAAATGTACAGAAAAATAATGTCCTCAAACTAGTGTTTTTAAAGGTAGTGGTTCCCATTTTTAGTAAATGCTTTATTTTGATAGACTTCCAATATAATTTTAAAAATGCACATAATACTGTGAATGTGTTAAATGTCACTAATAGTAAATTTTGTATTACAAAAAAAAAAAAAAATCCTCCCTTACCTGCCCCAAGTACATCATTTTGTTTCTACAGCCCAGAAATTCTGATTAGCTTGATATAAACACCAATTTATTTCTGTTGCTATTATTTGACATTCAATTATAGCATATTAAATGAGTAAGGGAAAAGAGGAGTTTGGCTTTCCTTTAAATTTAGTTCAAGTCAGTACATATTGATTGAACTTCTAGTAGATTCTAGGAATAGTGCTAAGTCTTGCATGGGAGGCCACAGCAACCACCAAATATTCCCTGTCTCCTCCCTAGGAGCCCATAGTCTAACGATAAACAAAGGGATATCAATAAACATATCTCTTGAATGTGTCAACAAGATGGACAGAAATATGCTTTCAGGGAGGAGAGTCCTGAAGATGGCGACGGTGACGGTCCCGTAGTTCATCACTCTCCAGTCAGCAGGCTACTTTTATTATCTTCTATTCTCAATTGTACATTTCTTCTTCCTCTCCTGTTTTAATTTCTTTGCTCTCTCTCCCCTTCCTCTACTTCCCTTCTTATAGCTTTTAAGAGTGCTTTCATCACAGTTATTAGAGGCTTCTCTTTTTCTCTTTTCTCAAGTATTTTAC
>CAUYRH010169533.1:0-20394 GCA_963574655.1 Perodicticus potto | reverse complement strand
TTTTTTTTTTTTTTTTTTGAGACAGAGCCTCAAGCTGTCACCCTGGATAGAGTGCTGTGGCATCACAGCTCACAGTAACCTCCAATTCCTGGGCTCAAGCGAGTCTCTTGCCTCTGCCTCCCAAGTAGCTGGGACTACAGGCGCCTGCCACAATGCCTGGCCATTTTTTTTGGTTGCAGCTGGCATTGTTGTTTGGCGGGCCCGGGCTGGATTCAAACCCGCCAGCTCAGGTGTACGTGGCTGGCGCCTTAGCCGCTGAGCCACAGGCGCCGAGCCTGTATATCCTTTTTTTAAACCCTTTTTTTTGATCAACATAAGTATGCCACGGAAGTGTAACTATAGGTTCAAGTGTGCTGTGAGATAAAAAAGGTTGAAAAGCACTGCTCTGTGGAAAGTAGCGTGGAGATACCTCAAAGAACTAAAAGTAGATCTGTCGTTTAATCCAGCAATCCTACTACTAGGTATTTACCCAAGGAAAAAAAAAGACACATGCACTTGAATGTTTATTGTAGCATAATTCACTATTGCCAAGATGTAGATACAACTCAAGTGCCAATCAATACCTGAGTGGATTAATAAAATATGGTGTGTGTATATACACACACACACACACACCACACACACCATGGACTGCTAGCTACTCAGCTGGTTAAAAAAATGGTGAACTGATTGGGGGCAAGACGCGATTGTAAGAGGGTCTTTACCTAACAAATGCAATCCATGTACTTGGTTTCTTGTACTCTCAATGAATCCCCAACAATAAATTAAAAAAAAAATGGTGAACTGATACGTCTTGTATTAAACTGGGTAAAACAGGAGCCTGTTCTTCTAAGTGAAGTATCACAAGAATGGAAAAACAAAATCACATGTACTCACTATTAAACTGGAACTAATTGAGTAATACTTACGTGCACATATGGTAATAACACTCATCAGAATTCAAGCAGGTGGGAGGGGGAAGAAGGGGATGATTAAATTCACACCTAACAAGTACAGTGCACATTGTCTGGGCAGACTTAATGACTTTGAGTCAAATGGCACAAAAGTAATTTATGTAACCAAAACATTTGTACCCCCATAATATTCTGAAAATTAAAAAATAAAAAAAAAACCTAAAAAAAGACACGGTATTTATTTTTCTTACACCCACCTTTTTCCTTCAAACAACTTCACCAAGCTTAAATTAATCTATTTAATGAAAGATTAAAGCTCTGGCTTTCCTTCAGGCAAATGGATCTAATTTAACCCAATGGCAGAGTCTTTAAACCAATGGTTTTGCATGGTTTAAAGTGTCTTACTTCCTTCTTTTATGTTTCTTTTGGATATTGTTTTAAAAGAGATCAATATACCCGAAGTGGAAAAAAGTATCCTTGCTACCCCTGGCAGATTATCTGACAAAGGACTTGTATCCATAACATATCCAAATGATAAAAAGTTAAATAATCCAATTTTAAAATGGACAAAAGTGTGAACAAACATTTCAACAAAAAAGACTTATTGGGTCAGTTGTGTAATCCCACCATTTTAGGAGCCAAGACAGGAGGTTTGCTTGAGGTCAGGAGTTTGAGACCAGCCTGGGCAATATAGCCAGACCCTGTCTCTAAAAAGCAAAAATAAAATTAGCTGGTTATAATGTGATGTGGCTCTAGTCCCAGCTACTTGGGAGGCTGAGGCAAGAGGATCACATGAGCCTGAGAGTTTGAAGTTACAGTGAGCTATTATCATCCCACTGCACTCTGACCTAGGTGATACAGGGAAAACTTCTCTCTAAAAAAAGGAGGCCAGGTGCAATGGCTCACACCTATAATCCTAGCACGCTGGGAGGCCAATGTAGGTGGATCCCTTGAGCTCAGGAGTTTGAAACCTGCCTGAGCAAGAGTAAGACCTTGTCTCTATTAAAAATAGAAAAACTAACTGGGTGTTGTGGTGGACGCTTGTAGTCCCAGCTCCTCAGGAGGCTGAGGCAATAGGATCATTTGAGCCCAAGAGTTTGAGGTTGCTGTGAGCTATGATGCCACCACATTCTACCCAGGGCAACCGAGTTGAGATTCTGTTTCAAAAAAACAAAAATTGCTGAATTGTATATTTAAAAATGATGAATTTTGATTACATCAAAGTGAAAAGCTTCTGCACAGCAAAAGAAACAGTCAACAAAGTGAAGAGACAACCCACCAAATGGGAGAAAATATTTGCAAATTACCCACCTGACAAGAGAGTAATAACCAGAATATATCTGTATAAGGAACTCAGACAGTTCAACAGGAAAAAAATAATCTGATTAACAATGGGTAAAAGACGTGAACATGTATTTCTCAAAAGAAGACATACACATGTCCAACATGTATATGAAAAAATGCTCAATATTATTAATCACCAGAGAAATGCATATTAAAACCATAATGAGATATTATCTCACCTCAGTTAAAATGACTTTTATTCAAATGACAGGCAATAACAAATACTGGCAAGGATGTGGAGAAAGGGGAACCCTGGTATGGTGTTGGTGGGAATATAAATTAGTACAGTCACCAGAGAGAACAGTGTGGAGGCTCTTCAAAAAACTAAAAATAGAGGGTGGTGCCTGCAGCTTAGTGGGTAGGCGCTGGCCCCTTATGCCGAGAGTGGTGGTTCAAACCTGGCCCCAGCCAAACTGCAACAAAAAATAGCTGGGCGTTGTGGCAGGTGCCTGTGGTCCCAGCTACTTGGGAGGCTGAGGTAAGAAAATCACCTAAGCCCAGGAGCTGGAGGTTGCTGTGAGCTGTGACGATACAGCACTCTACCGAGGGGAATAAAGTGAGACTGTCTCTAAAAAAAAAAAAAGAAAAAGAAAAAGAAAAATACTTAAAAATAGAACTACTATATAATTCAGTAATCTCACTGCTGGGTATATATTCTAAAGAAAGGAAATCAATATATTAAAAAGATATCTATACTTCTGTTTATTGTAACACTATTCATTTATGGAATCAATGTAAACGTCCATCAGTGGATGAATGGAAAAGGAAAATGCAGTACATACAATGTAATATTATTCAGCCATAAAAAAGAATGAAATCCTGGCTGGGTGCAGGATTACATGCCTATAATCCTAACACTATGGGAGACCAATGTGGGTGGATTGCCTGAGCTCATAGATTCAAGACCAGCCTGAGCCAGTGAGGCCTTGTCTCTAAAAACAAATAGCTGGATGTTGTGGCAGGCGCCAGTAGTCCCAGCTACTTGGGAGGCTGAGGTAAGAGAATAGCTTGAGCCCAAGAGTTGGAGGTTGCTGTGAGCTATGATGCTATAGCACTCTACTGAGGATGACAAAGTAAAACTCTGTTTTAAAAAAAAAAAAAGTGATATCCTGTCATTTGTAACAGAAGGAACTGGAGGACATTATGTTAAGTGAAAATAGCCAGGCCCAGAAGAACAAATTTTGCATATTCTCACTCATGTGAGAGCTAAAGATAATAAAAAAGAGGGACCTCTTGGAGATAGAGAGTAGAACTGCAGTTACTAGAGGCTAGGAAAAGTAGTGGAAGTAGGGGATAAAGTGGGGATGATTAATGGGCACAAAGACTACAGTGAACAATAACTATATTTTAAAAAATAACTAAGAGAGTGAAATTTGAATGTTCCTAATGCAAAGAAATGATAAATGCTTAAGGTGGTGGACATCCCAATTAGCTTGATTTGATCATTACACATTGTATGCCTGTATCAAAAAGCATATGTGCCTTTAAATTTTTTTAAATGGTGAATTTTATGGTATTTACAGTAAAACCTAAATAAAGCTGTTTAAAAAGGGCATACATTGTATCAATCAGGGTTCAATAAGGGAAGCAGAACTAGTAAGAGATTATATGTGTGTACATATATATTTTTGATGTTTCATGAAATATATATGTCCATGTATATTTCATGAAACGTGTGTGTGTGTGTATGTATTTATTACAAGAATTTGGCTTATGCAATTATGGGGGCTCATGAAACAACTGTAAGGTCTGTAGAGCTGTATGTGTCAAGGAAGGGAAGATCCAGAGAGGGGAGAGCAATTGTAGACCCAGCTTCTATTTGGAGACTGACTCAGGGCATGCCTAAACCTTTTAAAAAGGATTTCTAGGGTGGCTCCTGTGGCTCAAAGGAGTAGGGCACTAACCCCATATGTTGAAGGTGGTGGGTTCAAACCCAACCCTGGCCAAAAAAAAAAAGAGATTTCCACTGATTGAGTCAGGCCTGCTCAGGACAGTCTCCCTAGTTTGATGTCAGTTAGGCTTAGCTTATATTTTCAAAATCTCTTTACAGAAGCACTAGATTAGTGTTTGAAAAACTGGGAGAATATGAGTGTATCAAACAAAAGATTGCTGCCTTCTCTTTAGTTTTTATAGTTTAGTCTAACCAAATTTACATTTAAAAAACCCATCATATATTCATGTATTTTGTCTTCTACAGAAAGACAGTTGGCTTTTACAATTACCAGGAAGTTTTATTTATATCATTTAAATGACATTTTGAGAGCACCTACTGTGTGCCAATAGTGGCTGCACTCCCTTTTTAATTTTTGTAGAGATGGGGGGGTCTTGCTATGTTTTCCAGGCTGGTCTTGAACTTCTGGCCTGAAGTAGTCCTCCCACCTTGGCCTCTCAAAGTGCTGGAATTATAGGCATTAGCCACTGTGCCTGGCCTGTACTCTCATTAAAACAAAGACAATTCTTTACATGGTGACTGAGATGTAAAGAATTTATTAACACTCAAACAGTTGTGAATGAATATTTTATTAATACATAGTATTCATATAGGCTAATATCATTTAGCTGCAGTATTCAGTAAGCAGCTTCAAATAGCAAAATTGCATATTTCCGTCTTCCTGCATACTCACAAAGTTCAAACACCTTCATCTGTTTGATTTTGCCAAGGATTTCCTGAAGGTACTGTATAAACAAATAGCAAATATAGAAACAAGGTATATTGATGATTAGTTACAATATTTACAGTAAGTCACCAGGGTACACTTGAAGATTTGATTTTTTTCTGAGAGTGTTCTCTTAAGTCTTTTTTCCAATGGTTCCAAATTTCCAGGCCTGCAGATTTCCTGATTTCTTAGTCCCCTTTCCAGAGAAGGCAGTTAGGTAAAAGCAATCTCACTCACCCACATTCCATTTACTTGAGTAATGAATTATTGTTGTTAGAGGTAATCCTAATCTGTAGCAACTCAGTAACTACCACCTCTCCAGGCAACCTTCATCAAGCCTTCCAGCTGAGACCCGCAACAGTTTCCCTGGCAACTTTGTTTCTACCAAGTAGCTGACTGCCCTTCTCTTGCTGCTCACTTGGGAGCCAGTGGCAGTTGTGAAGGTTTCATCCCTCTTTATCCTTTCTTCCCTCAGAGAAGGAGCTCTGAATGTTTCACTCTCTCTGCCTGGCCAGGAAGTTGTGAGAAACAATACAGGTACTTGTTCTTTACTTTTCTGTCTCCTTACCAAGGCAGGGATCTCAATTTGGGTGTCAGCAGAAATACTCTCTTTTGAGTCAGAAATCTCCAAATCCTGTAGGATTTCCCAGCAAATGTGGTTGTTAACACGTTAATTTGTAGAGCATTTTCTTTCTTTCTTTTTTTTTTTTGTAGAGACAGAGTCTTACTTTATCACCCTTGGTAGAGTGCTGTGGCATCACACAGCCCACAGCAACCTCTAACTCCTGGGCTTAGGTGATTCTCTTGCCTCAGCCTCCCGAGTAGCTGGCACTACAGGCGCCTGTCACAACGCCTGGCTATTTTTTGTTGCAGTTTGGCCTGGGCCAGGTTTGAACCCGCCACCCTCAGTATATGGGGCCAGTGCCCTACCCACTGAGGCACAGGCACCGCCCTTATAGAACATTTTCATGACATTTTTAGATTTGCTATGTATATATGCCCATTTTTGCTTGATCATAGCATCACTTTCTAGGAAAGTAGCAAGACTAAGATCTGATGTTGATGTTTAAGAGTATTAATGATGTTAAATATCAACTTTTAGGGGAAGAATTTTGTTGCAGTATCATTTGCATCTAGGGAAAAATTTGAATTTAGAATTTTAGAGCTGTATAATGATATTTAGAGAGCATCTAATTCAGTTCTTAATTTCATACATTAGGGAAATAGAAGCCCTAAAGTGGAGTGACTGGCTCATTTCTTTATAGCAAGTGAGTTGTAGTACTCTCATAGGAATTCCTGCTCACTTACCTCAACTGCCATTCTTTAGACTAATACCATACTTGGGAGGAAGGTCTAAAAAAGCTTATAGAATTTTATTTTTGGTGTTGTTATGTAAGATAGGTTATGAATATATTGAGGCTTGCTTTTACAATAATGGCTTTATGGACTCTTTAGGGGACCAAGATGTCAAATCCAGACAAAGCTGCCATTGCAGCACAAAAGGAAGCTCTGAACTTGAAGTTACCCCGCATTGTCCATCCCCCAGAAAACATAGGGGTTGGAACACCAGTACAAAGTAAATTACTAAACTACAGAAGATCCAAGGAGCAGCAGAAGAAAATTAATCAGTTAGTGTAAGTGGCATATTAATAAATAATTCTTGTTTAGAATTGTAGTGAAGTGATTATATACCTGTAAATAAGTTTTGACTATGTAGATTGTTCATGGGCAAAATACTGTCTTCAGGCTTAACCAGAAAAGCAATTGAAAAGTAATGATAATGATAGGAAATATTATACACTGCTCACTCTGTCAGATATGGTTCTTTTCAGTTTACCTGTACTTATCAAAACAACCCTATGAGGTAGGTATTATACATTTATTTATAGACAGTCTCACTCCAACACCCTGGGTAGAGTGCTGTGACATCACAGCTCACAGCAACCTCAAACTCTTGGGCTCCAGAGATCCTCTTGCACTGGGTGCAGTAGCTCATGCGTATAACCCTAGCAGTCTGGGAGGCCAAAGCAGGTTGATTGCGTGAGCTGAGGAGTTCAAGACCAGCCTGATGAAGAGTGAGACCCCATCTCTTGCTCAGGCTGTACTCGAACTCTTGAGTTCAGGCAATCGACCCTCCTGGCCTCCCAGAATGCTGGGTTACAGGCATGAGCCACCATGCCAGGCCTGTACTATACTTTTAAAAACATGTTTCACAGAAAAGTAAAGGTAAGTACTATTATTATCTCTATTTTTTAGATGAATGAAGTGAGGTACAGAGAACTTAATGTACTTGCTCAAGATCACACAGCTAGAGTTTGGACCCATTTGGTCTGGTCTAAAGTTCAAATACTTTAAGCCTCACACTATTGCTTCTCTCAATATACCGGGTGGCCATAAAGTTCTTGTGCAATTTAACCCCGTGTTATAACCTTACTGGTCCCTAAAAGTAAAACTAAATAATTGGGTCTCTACAAATAGCATTGTGAGCTGAGCACGGTGGCTCATGCCTGTAATCCCAGCCTAAGTAAAAGTGAGATTCTATCTCTAAAAAAAAATAGCTGGATGTTGTGGTTGGTGCCTGTAGTCCCAGCTGCTTGGGAGGCTGAGGCAAGAGGATCGCTTAAGCCCAGGAGTTTGAGGTTGCTGTGAGCTATGATGCCACGGCACTCTATCAAGGGTGACAAAATGAAACTTTGTTTCAAAATAAAAACAAAAACAAAACAAAACAAAAAATAAATAGTATTGTATTTGAACAAATACTTAATAAAATATCTTAAAACTACTTGTATTTAAATTTTTTCTATACTAAAGAGAACACATAATTCAACATTCCTCTCTCCCTTCTCCCTGCCATTTGTTTAGTAGAAACTAAAACTAATTTAGGTACCAGCTATAAAAGGCTGTGATAAGGGTAGTTCAGTTCCATTGAACACTTACTGAGAATTTCCCAGGCAACTGACTCTGCTGGGCCCTGGGAATAAATAATAATAATAAGATGATTTGGTGCCAGTAGCTCAGTGGTTAGGGTTCTAGCCACATATACCGGGACTGGCAGGTTTGAACCTGGCCCAGGCCTGTTAAACAGCAATGACAACTTGCAACGAGAAAACAGCCAGGCATTGTGGCGGGCGCCAGTAGTCCCAGCTACTTGGGAGGCTGAGTTTGAGGTTGATGTGAGCTGTGATGCCACAGAAGGCAACATAGTATTGCAAATTTCACTTTACTTACAATTAAACATCATATAATGTTTTTATGTGCACATTTTTATTAGTCTATCAATCATTTACTCTCATTTAAGTCTAAATTTATTAATATAAGAGATGTACTATTAGAGTTCTTTACACCCTTTATTCTTTTTTTTTTTTTTTTTAGAGACAGAGTCTTTGTCGCCCTTGGTAGAGTGCTATGCTATCACAGCTCACAGCAACCTCCAGCTCTTGGGCTTAGGCAATTCTCTTGCCTCAGCCTCCCAAGTAGCTAGGATTACAGGCACTCGCCACAACGCCTAGGTATTTTTTTTTTTTTTTTGAGACAGAGCCTCAAGCTGTCACCCTGGATAGAGAGCTCTGGCATCACAGCTCACAGCAACCTCCAATTCCTGGGCTCAAGCGAGTCTCTTGCCTCTGCCTCCCACGTAGCTGGGACTACAGGCACCCGCCACAATGCCCAGCCATTTTTGTTGTTGTTGTTGTTGCAGCCATCATTGTTGTTTGGTGGGCCGGGCTGGATTCAAACCCGCCAGCTCAGGTGTACGTGGCTGGCGCCTTAGCCCGTTGAGCCACAGGCGCCGAGCCAACGCCTAGGTATTTTTTTGTTGCAGTTTGGCCAGGGTCAGGTTTGAACCTGCCACCCTCGGTATATGGGGCCGGCGTCCTACATGCGCCACCCTATGCCCTTTATTTATTTATTTATTTATTGCAGTTTTTGTCTGGGGCCAGGTTTGAACCTGCCACCTCTGGTATATGGGGCCGGCGCTTTACTCCTTTGAGCCACAGGCGCTGCCCAACTACGCCATTTATTCTTTTTTTTTTTTGAGACAGAGCCTCAAGCTGTCACCCTGGATAGAGTGCTGTGACATCACAGCTCACAACAACCTCCAATTACTGGGCTCAAGTGAGTCTCTTGCCTCCGCCTCCCAAGTAGCTGGGACTACAGGCGCCCACCACAACGCCTGGCCATTTTTTGTTTGCAGCCGGCATTGTTGTTTGGCAGGCCCGGGCTGGATTCGAACCCGCCAGCTCAGGTGTACGTGGCTGGTGCCTTAGCCCGTTGAGCCACAAGCGCCGAGCCTATGCTGTTTATTCTTAAGACTTGATGTTTCTTTTCTTTTTTTTGAGACAGAGTCTCTTTTTGTCACCCTTTGTAGATTGTTGTAGTATCATAGTTCAGAGAAACCTCAAACTGTTGGGCTCAAGTGATTATCTTGCTTCAGTCTCCCAAGTAACTGGGACTATAGGTGCCCACCATAACACCTGGCTCATTTTTTAGAGATGGGGTCTTGCTCTGGCTTAGGCTGGTTTCAAACTTGTGAGCTCAAGCAATCCAGCTGCCTTGGCCTCCCGGAGTGCTAGAATTACAGGTGTGAGATACCATTCCTGGCCTAAGACTCAATGTTTCAATAGACTTAGACAGTAGAGAAGGGAGTTCTATGGGAGTTATCTATTATTCTTATTTTTTTTAAAAAATGTTTTTTTGAGACAGTGGTATGATCACAGTTTACTGTAGCTTCCAACTTCGAGTCTCAAGCAATCTTTTCTGGTTCAATCTCCCAAGTAGCTAGGACTACAGGTGTGTGCCATCATGCCCAACTAATATTATTATTTTTTGGTAGAGATGGGATCTTCCCATGTTCTTCCTGCCTTGGCTTCCCAAAGCACTGGGATTGTAGTCATAAGCTAATGTGCTCAGCCTCTGTCATTTTAATAAACATGAAAACACTCTAGCAAAGGGGATAGCAAGCAGGAAAGCCCTGTAATATGAATTCTTTTAGTGCATTCTAGGACTTAATAAAGGCCAATGTCACTAGAGTATAATTAGCCTAAGGAATAGTGTCAGGTGAAGATGGAGAAGAAAGTGGGAAAGGATCGTATCAGGCCTTGTAGGCCATGATAAGGAATGATTTTTATTTTAAGTGCAGGGGAAGCTATTGAAGTGTTTTAAACAGGGAAGTGACATAAAATCTGATTTACATTTAAAAGATATCACCCTGGTCATTAAGAGTAGACTGAAGTAAAAGGGAAGAAGGTAAGAGTAGAAAGAAACAAAGAGATTAGATAGGATGCTGTTATAGTAACATAGATGAAAACTTATTGTGGTTTGGATAAGGCTGGCGACAGTGGAGTGGGGAAGAAGTAGATTTACAAAGCATATGTTTTGGAGCCAGAATCAAAAGGACTTGCTATTAGATTGGCTTAGGTAGCTAGGTGGATAGTAGTGTCATTTATAGAGATTTGGAAGTCCAGAACATGGGATAAAAAGGAATGGTTGTTTTTTGGAGTTGAAATGCCTATGTAACATTTAAGGGGAAATATGTTCACTGGCAATTGGATATATAAGAGAAAAAGTCTAGACTGGATATATAAATTTGGAAGTCACAGCATGTAGATGGTTTTTAAGCTATGAGGAGTAGTTGAAATCAGAGAGAGAGGGATACTTGAGAAAAGTAAAGCCCTAGTGCTAATGTCTTAGGAAATGTTAAAGTTAGATGTATGGAGAAGGGTTAACCTGCAAATAGCCTAAGTATGACCTATAAAACAGGAGGAAAAACAGAAGAGCAGTAAGTCATAAGCAAAGAGAGCAGAATGTGTTATACACAATGTATTGTCATTTGTTTTCTTAGTTGTCCTTTTTCTTTATTTTGACATGCTAAGGAGAGAGATTGCAGTGTCTGGCATATTATTGTTGGTGAATGAATGAGTGAATGAATGATTTTTTTTTTTTGAGACAGAGCCTCAAGCTGTTACCCTGGACAGTGTGCCGTGGCATCACAGCTCACAGCAACCTCCAATTCCTGGGCTCAAGCGAGTCTCCTGCCTCTGCCTCCCAAGTAACTAGGACTATAGGCGCCCGCCACAACGCCCGGCCATTTTTTGGTTGCAGCTGTCATTGTTGTTTGGCTGGCAGGTCTGGATTCGAACCCGCCGGCTCAGGTGTATGTGACTGGCGCCTTAGCACGTTGAGCCACAGGCGCCAAGCTGTGAATGAATGATTTTTTAAGGAAGAACTTTACCTTGCACTTGATACAGATTTGTAACTAGTACTACTTTCATTACCTGAAGCATAATGCTGTATTAATGCTGAGATTAGAGCTGCTGTATTTTCATTTGGGAAAAATATATTTGGAATTAAAAGCTTTTATACTGGAGATACATCTTTTTGGATGGTGATGATCTTTGGTATTTTGCATCCCCTTAATACCTCTACCTTTTAGGAAATATGGATTCAGACTTCCCTGTTTCAAATGTGGAGTGAGGTCTGTGGATAGAGGGAGTTCCAGGATGAGATAGAATGTAAGGAGTTGTGGGCAGAACTGGGCTCCCTGCTAGGACCAGTCCTTGGGAAGGCTTGGCTGAACCAACACCATTTTGTGGCTTTCCAGTGTCCCAGGAATGAGCCAGATTTCATTCCTTGACAACTACCCCCACCGTTGATTCAAGCCAGTGATTCACTGCGTGTAGTTTTTGCACAATATTTTGAAATTACCTAGTTTTTTTTTTATTTGTTTTTAACTCATAACATACAAAGCAAAAGCAGGGAGTGAAAAGGTTCCCTCTTATGTTCTTCTCAGCTCTTTTTATTTATAGCCTGAAGGAGAAAACACATTCCAGAAATGCTTACTATATTAAAGGGTGTCATTTATATATAAAGAGCTCAAGGAAGTTAGACATATTTATATTGGGATAAGTATAGTGCAAGCCTGCTTATGACTAGTGCCAACTAGCATACCAAAGTATAAGGCAAATTCCTGGAAAGTATAATAGCAATCCCTCAGAGTTAGATTGTTCAGAGAGATGTGATGGATGAGAGGAAGTCTTGCCTAAGTCTTGAAGATTAAAAAAGAAAAGAAGAAAGATATTCCAGGCATAGTTTCTTTTTTTCTTTTTTCTTTTCTTTTCTTTTTCTTTTTTCTTTTTTTTTTTTGAGACAGAGTGTCAGTCACCATCGCTAGAGTGCTGTGGTGTCATAGCTCACAGCAACCTCCAACCCTTGGGCTCAAGCAATTCTCTTGCCCCAGCCTCTTGGGTAGCCAGGACTACAGGCCCACCACAAAGTCCAACTATTTTTTATTTTTTATTTTTTAGAGGTAGGGTCTCGCTTTTGCTCAGGCTGCTCTTGAACTCCTGAGCTTAAGCAATCCACCTGCCTTGGCCTCCCAGAGTTCTGGGATTACAGGTATGAGCCACTGAGCCTGGCCTCACATTTTCTGTTCCATGTGGAAAAGTCTTAGGAATTTTAGTTTAATACAGGCTCAGTAAGATTCAACAGGGAGCTCACATCACAAAATCTCCAAACTGCAGATGCTGGTGTGGAGGTGGAGAGAAGGGAACACTTTTGCACTGCTGGTGGGATTGCAAACTAATATAATCTCTGTGGAAAGAAGTATGGAGAATTCCCAAAGAATTAAAAGTTGACCTTCCACTTGATCCCTCAGTCTCATTAGCAGGTTTCTACCAAGAAGGAAAAAAAAATCATTCACAAGGACATTTGCACTAAAATGGTTATTGCAGGTCAATTCACAATTGCCAACACATGGAAGCAACCCAAGTATATTGTCACCCTTGGTAGAGTTCTGTGGTGTCACAGCTCTCAGCAACCTCAAACTCTTGGGCTTAAGGGATTCTCTCGTCTTAGCCTCCCAAGGAGCTGGGACTACAGGTGCCCGCCACAATGCCCAGCTAAAATACATTCTTTTTAGTAAATTATCACAAGAATGGAAAAACAGGTATCCAATGTACTCAATGCTAATATCAAACCAATGTATAAACAACTACATGCCCACGTGAAAGAAAACACACAAATATATTCTAGTAAAGAAGAGGGGGAGTGGCCCCCGTAGCTCAGTGGGTAGGGTGCCAGCCACTTACACCAAGGCCGGCAGGTTTGGATCTGCCCGGGGCCAGCTAAGATCAACAATGACAACTGCAACAACAACAACAACAACAAATAGCTGGGTGCCTGTAGTCCCAGTTACCTGGGAGGCTGAAGCAGGAGAACTATGTTGCACTTCTATTCCCTTGGTAGAGTGCAACATAGTGAAACTCTGTCTCAAAAAACAAACAAACAAAAAAAAAAAGAGGTGGGAGAGGACAGGAGAAAGGGTGACTGGTGGGTTCTCACCTAATGTGCACAATGTGAGGGTGTTTAGCACATCCCCTGGGTGAAGAGTTCAACAACAACTTGAACTTTACCTTAGATACAAAAACAATGTAACCTAAACATTTGTATCCTCATGTTAATCTAAAATTTAAAAAAAGATTCAACAGGAAATGAGGCTACTTAACAAATGCTAATTCAATTTTAGGCTACTTTAATAAATGTAGAATGTCTAGAATATAGGAGAGAAAATTTTCACTCTGTACTGGTCCAACATCATCTGGAGTTCTAGGATCACACTCCAAGAGGGACATTGATAGAGGTATCTTAGTCTGTTACTATGACTGCATATCACAGACTAGGTAACTTATAAAGAATAGAAGTTTATTTAACTTATAGTTCTGGAACCTGAAAAGTCCAAGAACATGGTGCTGGTATCTGGTGAGGATGTTCTTGCTGTCATAACATGGCAGAGAGGGCAAGGGAGCCAGTGAGAGCTTGCTTTTATAACGAATCCCTTCTTGTGATAACAAACCCATTCCTGTGATGGTGACATTAATCCATTCATGAGGACACAGTCTTCATCAATCCATTCATATGGACAGAGGGATTAAGTTTTCAACACATGAACTTTTGGGGGATAGTCAAACCATAACAAGAGGAAAGTGAGGAAATTTGAAACTGCATAAACTTAATTGGTGAGAGTATAGGCTCTGGTATCAGTCAATGCTAAGTTCATGTCCCATCTCTGCAGCTTATTAGTCATGTGAATTTGGCAAGTTATGTAATTTTACTTATCTTCATGTTCCTATCTGTAAGATGGAGAGAAAAATAATGCTTATCTCTTAGGATTGTGGTGAGAATTAAATAAGATCCATGTATGTTAGAACATAATAGAACATAATAAGCTCACCATAAACAGTAACTCTTATTGATAGGAATAGTTGAAGGAACTAGATGGGTTTTCTTAGATTTTAGAAGGGTAACATGGAAGAAGAATGTGATTTCTACAGAGCTTCAGAGGACAGAAGTTTACAAGGATTCAGAATATAAGAATATATTCTTGGGCAGGGCATAGTATCTCAGGCCTGTAATCCTAGCACTCTGGGAGGCCGAGGTAGGTAGATTGCCTGAGCTCAGGAGTTCAAGACCAGCTCGAGCAAGAGTGAGACCCTGTCTTTAAAAATAGCTGGGTGTTGGCTCAGTGCCTATGGCTCAATGGGCTAAGGCGCCAGCCACGTTCACCTGAGCTGGCAGGTTCGAATCCAGCCCGGACCCGCCAAACAACAATGACGGCTGCAACCAAAAAATGGCCAGGCATTGTGGAGGGCACCTGTAGTCCCAGCTACTTGGGAGGCGGAGGCAAGAGACTCGCTTGAGCTCAGTAATTGGAGGTTGCTGTGAGCTGTGATGCCACAGCACTCTATCCAGGGTGAGAGCTTGAGGCTCTGTCTCAAAAAAAAAAAAAATAGCTGGGTGTTGTGGCGGGTGCCTGTAGTTCCAGCTACTTGAGATGCTGAGGCAAGAAAGAGGATCTCTTGAGTCCAAACAAATTGAGGTTGCTGTGAGCTATGATGCCACAGCATTCTACAAGGGCGACAAAGTGAAACTCTGTCTCAAAAAAAAAAGAATATATCCTTATATAATTTATAAACATAAGAAATGTATTCCTAAGAACATGAACTAGTGGACAATATATTGGGCTGCCTGACAAAGTAATGACTGCCATCTTTCCTCACCCCCTGCCCATAGTACCATGGGTATAACTGACATTGTTGAGAGTATTCATGTATCGGGTAAAGTACTGAACTAGACATGTGAGATCTTTTCCATATCACTATTCTTATTATTCCTTCAAAAGATATTTATTGAGCTCCTACACCTTGATGTAGACTGACTAAGTAGTGTAGATAGAGCAGTGAGCAAAACAAACAAGGTCCTTGTTTATAAGTATATAGTTTACCATAAACATGCAGTTTATGGCTCCAGTGGCCACCCTTTCTTGAAATTACTTTCGTTCTCCTCTTACCTCACTGACAGTATCTCCTTTGATCCTTCGGTTGTTTTTCCCCATTCCTATCACACTTGACATCCTCCAATCTTCTTTCTGAGGTCTCTTTACTTTTTCTTGTATACTTTCTTCTTTGGCCATCTTGCTCAGTGTATGTAGGCTTTATAAGCTATTAGATTTTGTTTTCCTGAAAATATTTTCCAGGCTCAAAAATTCTCAGTGACTCCCTGTGAATTCTCCATTGAATAAAAAAGCTATTGAGGCCCTTAGCTGGATATTTCAACCCACTTCTCCTGACAGATCTCCAGGTGGTCCTGTAACTTTTGGGCAGATTAGACAACCCTTGGTCCTCATTTTCCCCTCTGACCCTTCTCTTGCCTTTCTGTTTTTCAGAGTCTTTGTTTTTTCAGATCCCAGAAAAACCTCATCTTCCCTGAAGTCCTCTTTTTATTTAAAACTTGTTACAAATGCTAACATGTACATATGTCCTTCACAGATGGTCCCAGGTGGAAGAGTCTTATCCCTCCTCTAAACTACCAGCATGCCCAATATGGCACTCAGGTTTTTCTTATCACCTAATCAATTTATAAGTTCCTTCAGATTTGTTGCTGTTGTATCTTTTTTTCTTTTTTTTTTTTTTTTTTGAGACAGAGCCTCAAGCTGTCACCCTGGATAGAGTGATGTGGCATCACGGCTCACAGCACCCTCCAATTCCTGGGCTCAAGTGAGTCTCCTGCCTCTGCCTCCCTAGCTGGGACTACAGACGCCGGCCACAACGCCCGGCCATTTTTTGGTTGTAGCCATCGTTGTTTGGCGGGCCTGGGCTGGATTCGAACCCGCCAGCTCCGGTGTACGTGGCTGGCGCCTTAGCCGCTTGAGCCACAGGCACCGAGCCTGTTGCTGTTGTATCTTAACAGCACCTAGTATTGTGATGTGCATAATGTGCTCGTTCAATAAATATTTGCTGACAGATGAATGGGTTATACAATAGAATGATAGAACTTTTTTTTTTTTTTTGTAGAGACAGTCTCACTCTATCGCCCTCTGTAGAGTGCTGTGTAGTCGCAGTTCACAGCAACCTCTAGCTCTTGGGTTTAGGTGATTCTCTTACCTCAGCCTCCCGAGTAACTGGGACTACAGGCGCCCACCACAACGCCTGGCTATTTTTTGATGCAGTTTGGCCGGGGCCGGGTTTGAACCCGCCACCCTTGGTATATGGGGCTGGTGCCCTACTCGCTGAGCCACAGGCACTGCCCAGAATAATATAACTTAAAAAGAAAAATATATTTTATGGATGGTTAAAATCCATAATTTTTTTTTTTTTTTCTTTTGCAGTTTTTGGCCAGGGCTGAGTTTGAACCCACCACCTCTGGCATATGGGTCCGGCGCCCCACTCCTCTGAGCCACCCCATAATTCTTTTTGTTTGAGACAGAATCTCATTCTGTCACCCTGGGGTTGAGTGCCATGACTTCAGACTCTGGGGCTCAAGAGTTCCTCTTGCCTCAGCCTCCCACGTAGCTGGGACTGCAGGTGCCTGCCACAATGCCCAGCTAATTTTTCTACTTTTTAGTAGATACAGGGTCTCACTCTTGCTCAGGTTGGTCTTGAACTCCTGAGCTCAAGCAATTGGCCATCTTGGTCACCCAGAGTACTAGAATTATAGGCATGAGCCACTGCACTCAGTGAACACAATCCATAAAACGTAATCCATAAAACGTTTTGAAGGTAAAACTGTTTATTGAGTACCTTCTATGTGCCAGGTACTGTTCTAGGCATTGAGGATAACAGAAATTAATACAACAGTCCACAAAATATTCTGTATCAAATGAGGATAAGTGCTATGAAGTAAGATAAGTGATAATAAAAGGAATGGTAACGATGGAAGGGCTACTTAATAGAGGGGATGAGGGAAGGCTTCTCTGACAGGGTGGTATTTAAACAGAGATAATACATATTAGGACCTGATATACATCAGGATTATTTTTTAAATTGTCAGTAAGTTATAATTGAAAAAAAATTAATTTTAATTTCTAGTCTCATCCTTTTATATTATATGTGAATAATTGAAAAATAAGACCAGGTATGGTGGCTCACACCTGTAATCCCAGTGCTCTGGAGGAGGCTGAAACAGGATTGTTGGAGCCCACAATTTGAGGTTATAGGGAGCTGTGATTACTCCGCTGCACTCCAGACTGGGCGACAGGGTGAGACCCTGCCTCTAAAAAAGTAAATTAATTTTAAAAATCAAAAAGTAAGATCTCATTGATATTATCTGTTAGAATTTGTTTCCCATAGAAAATTCAGTAAGATAACTCTCAAATCTCTTCTTCTAGTATAGTTGCAAAAATGTTCCAATATTTTAGCAATTTACGTTAATGTTATCAAGAAAGTCATCCATTTTTGTAACTATAAATTTCAGAATTGATGGAGCCAAAAGAAATTTAGATAGAACACTGGACAAAAGAACACCTCCTTTACCAGAGGTCAATTATCCTCCAACTGTAAGTTTATATTTTCTCTTTAAAAAATTTATCCTTATACCATTTTAATTCTTAATTAAGTCAATCTCAATATAACTAATATTTTTAAAAGAATAATAGATACATTTTAAAGTATTCATACATTTTAAAGTATTTTTAATTTGAAAACATTAAATCAATTTAAATAATTTCTCCTTAATTTAATTATGTCTTGTTTGTTTGTTTTTGACAGATGACCAGTGAAATTAAAAAAAAAGGAGTGAGTTCAATTTTTTATATTTCTTGTTTAGAA
The DNA here is from genome assembly GCA_963574655.1 of Perodicticus potto. Taxonomy (NCBI): domain Eukaryota; kingdom Metazoa; phylum Chordata; class Mammalia; order Primates; family Lorisidae; genus Perodicticus; species Perodicticus potto. The sequence continues at coordinate 2,403 of CAUYRH010169533.1, read as the reverse complement.
AATGTTCAAAGAAGTTATTATAAAATAGCTCCTTCTAAGACCACTGCCAAATCCTTTTCTAGAAAAGAAAGAAATTTAGACATCAAGAGTTTCATTTTTTTCTGACCAAGGGAACAAACATGCTATGGATAACAATATGGGTTTAAAAATTCTTTTTGTTGGCAGGCATTATTTGAGGGTCAATTGTATAAATATTTTAGTTATTATCCCAAACAACTAAAAGATATATTGTGAGGCAGTTGTAAAGGAAATGTATCTGCCTTTTTTTGTTAGGTCAATAATTATTATTATTTTTTTGAGATAGAGTCTCACTGTGTTGCCCTCAATAGAGTGCTGTAGTGTCACAGCTCACAGCAACCTCCAACTCGTGGGCTTAAGTGATTCTCTTGCCTCATCCTCCCAAGTAGCTGGGACTACAGGCGCCTACCACAATGCCTGGCTATTTTATGGTTGTAGTTGTCATTGTTGTTTGGCAGGCCTGGGCTGGGTTCAAACCTGCCTACTCTGTTGTATGTGGCTGCCACCCTAGCCGCTGAGTTATAGGTGCTGAGCCAATAATTGATTATTTTAATATTGATATAATGATGGTTATTTATCCACTCAACAAATACTTTTGAGAATCTACTATGTGCCAGCCACATGCTAGGTGATAGAGATTTAAAAAAAAGAAAGACCCCGACTGAATGAGGGACAACATGGAACAATGATGTGATTGGTGGAAAAATGACAACATGTGCTATTTCTTTGCTAGCAAAGAATAACAGAAACATATGGAGCATGCAGCATTCTCAGATAGGGGTATGTTCTTCCCAAGTTCTTAAAGTTCCTTTGGGCATAGAGGGATGAGAATGATACCTCCGTGTGGATTGAGGTCATTTAGAAGAATTTCTTTTTAGCAATTCCGTTTTTTTTATGGCTATGTGTGTATTTGTGTTTTAAATGCCCTTCTTCTCTTTATCTAGCTTCCCAATTTTTCTGGAGACTTTGGATGTGGAGGTAGATATGTATCTGCCTCTTTATTAGGTATAATAACTGACACAAAACAACCCCAAAACATAAATAAATATTTAATGTGAGTCTGAGTAAACTGCAAGATGTATTTGTGTGTATATTTAGTATCCCCACTGTTCCTCCACAGTCCTTGCTTTTTAGTGTCTTGTAGTTTAAAATAGGTAGCTAGGCATGAAAATAGTCATTCATTCTTGAACCCACTGCTCTTGGTCATATCGTTTGTAGTAACTCTACCATTTCATCATTAATGTCAGTAGTGATTACTAATTGACAAATTCAAAGGATTTTTTTTCAATCCTTTTCTCACTTACACTTCTACCTGACTTTTTAAAAAAATCTTTTAACTTTGAAATAGTTGAACACATGGCTCAGTGGAATCAGTGTAGGCCCATACAAGTATAGCCAACTGATTTTTGACTAAGTGGCAAAAATCATTTAGTAGAATTAGTCATTTCAATTAATTGAGATAAGCAATTGGATACCATAAAAATAAAACAAAAACCTCAGTCTAAACCTCACATTTTGTATAAATATTAATTAAAAATTGATAATATGTTTAAATGCAAGACTAAATAATATTAAAAAACTTTTTCTTTTTTTTGAGACAGAGTGTCACTTTGTCACCCTCAGTACAGTGCTGCGACATCACAGCTCACAGCAACCTCAAAGTCTTGGGCTTAAGCAATTCTCTTGCTTCAGCCTTCCAAGTAGCTGGAACTACAAGTGCCTGTGACAACGCTTGGCTATTTTTTTGTTGTAATTGTCATTGTTGTTTGGCAGGCCCAGACTGGGTTCAAACCTGCCAGCTCTGGTGCATGTGACTGGCACCTCAGCTGGGGTGCTGCAGGTGCTGAGCCATTAAAAAACTTTAAGAAGACATAGGAGAAACATAAAAGTATAAAACTTTTAGAAGAAAACCTAGGGCTAGGCAAAGTGTTCTTAGGCATGACCTCTCAGAATCACAGTCCACAAAACTAAAAAACCCCCTGATAAATTATATTTCATCAAAATTAAAAACAATTGCTCAGTGAAAGACCACATTAAGAGAGTGAAGAAACAAACCCCATACTGGAAGAAAATATTCACAAATCATGTCTTCAATAAAGGACTTATATTTAGAATATTATAAAGAACTCTTAAAACTCATTAGTTTGAAAATAATTGAATTGCAGAATTAAGTAAATGGACATTTTACCATATGTCTGTGGATCTGTAGATGGCAGATAAGCACACAAAAGATCCTCAACCTCATTACCTATTAGTGTAACACAAAATGATGATGAGTTTTTACTATGTGCCCATTCGAATGGGTGAAATAAAAAATAATGACAATTTCAGCTGACTTTTTTTTTTATTGTTGAAGATTCACTGAGGGTACAGAGAACCAGGTTA
>CAUYRH010169532.1:0-25784 GCA_963574655.1 Perodicticus potto | reverse complement strand
CTTAGCTATACACCTTTTATTCTGGTTCCATACAAAATGAATAATTATTTTTTCCAAGTCTTGAAAGTAAGATGTTGGTATTTTAATGGGGATTGCATTGAATCTGTAAATTGCTTTGGGAAGTATACACTTTTTAACATTGTTGATTCTACCCAACCATGAGCATGGTAAGTTCTTCCTCACTCACCTTTTTTATCTTCTTGTTTCAAAGCAAGAGTAGTTCTTCTTCCCTCCTAAAACTGATCTTTCCGTTGGTCCACCTGGAACGTGTTCATTTCTGCTTCCTCTAGGAATATATTCTATCAGTTATCCCTCTTTTTCTGGCATTTTCAATCTGTGGTTACTTTTTATTTTTATTATTATTATTATTATTTTTGAGACAGAGAGCCAGTATGTCGCCTTCGGTAGAGTGCTGTGGATTCACAGCTCACAGTAACCTCCAATTCTTGGGCTTAAGCAGTTCTCTTGCCTCAGGCTCCCAAGTAGCTGGGACTACAGGTGCCCACCACAATGCCCAGCTATTTTTTGTTGCAGTTGTCATTATTGTTTTAGCTGACCTGGGCTGAGTTCGAACCCACCAACTTTGGTGTATGTGGATGGCATTGTAACCGCTGTGCTACCGGCTCCGAGCCTCAATCTCTGGCTATTAACTACTTTTTTTTCTTTCTTTGCCTAAAAGCATACCAGTATTTCCTGATCCTTAAGCACCAATTGAGTTAACTTGCCTACATGTCTAAGTTACTATTCTGTTTTGCCATCAGACAAAAATGCATAAGACATCTGTCAGAAGAAATAGATTCCACCATATATTTTAAGCCAAACTATTACATCTACCCTTGGGTCCCATATTGGTGTATGAGGGATAATAAAAACAAGATGAATGCTTTTACATAATAGTATGAGCTATCTCATAATTACCAATTTTTTCCCCTGTTATACTCTACCTCTTCCTTACTCTTAACCTATGACTCTGCTTTCTATTTTAAGTTTTTTAGCTGCCCTGTGGACTGAATGATTTTTCTTTTACCTTAGGTTATCTCTAAGAAAGCTCTATGACTATTCTCATCCTTCCTCTGTGCAGTAGTATTCTGAAAATCTACTCCAGGTGCCAGTTTCTTTAGAAAGTTTCCTTTGAAGAAACTGTTTTGACACAGCATTTCTTAGTCACCTTGCCTGAGAGACAAGATATCTGCAGCACAAACTACGGCATTTTGACCTATGAGATACGACAATTACTAATAGCTAACATTTATTGAGTATTAGCAACCACATACCATTCTAAGCCCTATAGATATTGTCTCATTTAATGCTCACAATGGTCCTTTAATGTAGGTACTCAATTATACCTAGAAAGAAACTAAGTGACTGAATTATTAAGACCTTTGCTTAAGGTCAAGGCCAGCTGATTAATGGGAGAGAAGGAATTCTAAACAGCCAGATTGTTTAGCAAAAGTTTTCTAATGAGTCCGTATACAGTTTAAAGAACTGCTTCAATCATCATTTAATATGCTTCTTTTGAAACTGTAGAACACTTCTTGGGAGCCTCATGTTGAAAGGAAAAAAAAATGGCTAATAATCAAGTCAAGATCAAGACAAGCAACTGGGTTGCCTCTTCTACTGATTAAATTTCATAATCAATAGTCTCAAGTGATACCAACTTATCTAGGCATATCAACCAGAAATGAAGTCACAAGCACCATGACATTAACTATATGGTGTATTTTAACTCTCAAGAACAACAGTTTGAAGATAATCACTAGTTTTTAAACTTGACAAACTTCATCCATAAATTAGATTCATTTAAATGACTATGCAAATCACTGATGTCTTCCTTAAGAACTTTTTATTTAATATGCAAATTATTCCTTCATATAATTGGACATAACACAGTTACTGATTGAAAGAGCACTTCTGCAAAGGCAGAATGGTTAAGTAGCTATAAGAGCAAGCCCAAGAGACTCTGAAAATATTTTTCTCTACTGTATTCAGTTCATAAAGAGTAATTCATGGCCAAAGGAAGGCCTGTTTGTATATTTCCCAAAGAAGAAAGATGAGTTAAGAATTTCCTAACTAAGTCAAAACAATCCCTTACATTTATATGGCACTTTATATTGTATAAAATATTTTTAATTCTGTAATTATAATTTAGGCTATCAGTTTTGCTGGGGTAGACAAGCTGTCCAGAAATTTTTGTTAATGTTTTTTTAAATTTATTTTTCCTTTTTCCTTGGCTTTAAGAAGCTTAGAGATAAATTGAATGACTATAAAAATTTAAGTACAACTTTGTATCATTTGCCTCTGCATTTTTCTGACCTCTCCTCCTTACTCTGTTCATTTTTTAGAAAAAGTGTTAGCTGTCATAAATGCATTAATGTACACACTTATGATTTAATAAAAAGTAAAAGTAAACAAAAATAAAAAAGCATTTAGTTGTGTTAATTGTTTTGATTATAATCTTCCACAAGTTATTTGAGAAGTATGTAGAATATAAATTCCAAATAAATATTGATGAACCTTCTTCCTAGCATAATGGCTGGCCCTAGGACTATTCACAGAACACAATCTAATCCCACAATTTCACACATCAAAAGGGAACTGATATTTCACAGCATTATAGAAAAAGAAACTCACAGCAACATAATATGATGTACTAAAGAAACATACACTTAAACTTTAGTAAGATAAATTAATAATTCACATATTCTGCCACTAGTTTTCTTAGCTAATAATGCATCGTGAACATATTTCCACGTAGGTATATAGAAATCTGCACTATTTTCTTGGGTTCAAAGAGTTGTCTGCTCTCAATTCTTGGTGTGTTCATGTGCTCTTGGCCGAAAAATGACCAGACCCACAAATAGCAAGGCAAGTATGAAACCAAGTTTATTCAGGAAGAGAAACATAGGTTTATAAGGCAAGATACATTTGCCATAGACATGGAATGGATCCCTTGTTATGGCAAAAAAGACCCTAGCAATGGTCTTGGCTACTGCTTTGATTGGGACCTCCTTATGTTTCAGATGTCACCATGGCATCACTTTGTTGGCCTGCTAATGAAATGATAATTATTCTTATGATACTAAACTCTAGGTAACTTTCCACATTTTATTATGCCTGGATTGCCTGGCCTATGGGCTGTGGGATTCCCTGAATTCTTTTTCAGATTAGCAGGGGCTCCACTTTCTCCCAGGTATGATTGTTGCTAGGGGCAGGATTAAGGTGAGGCAGCACCAAGATGGGTCACTCTTGTCTTTCTTCCCAGGTGGGGCAATTGCTTGTGGCTGTACCAAAGCAAAACACCTACTTTGCCTCTAAGAGAGTCTCCAAGGTCCCTTGCTACCTACCCAACAATTTGACTAACTATAGACATATTATTTTATTGTCTGGATGATTATTTAAAATTTTAATTTGTTCCCATTACTATGCATTTAGAAGAAAAGTAGAACATGTTTTTATAATGTTTGCACTTTCTTATTTTTAATCTGAACAACCTATTTATACCTTTTTTTCGTTACCCTATTTGGTTATTTTAGGGGATGTTTTGTTTGCTTAGCTTAATCATTTGTTCAAGGTCTTTTATATATTACAGAACAGTTTATCTTGCTCTTATATGAAAAATATGTTTTATAGTCAATTAAAAACTGAAAGAAAATAAATGAAAGAAGCATTCTATCTGGTAGAAGCACATTTGTGGCATAGGGAAGAGCAAGTGCCTATACCACAACAAGAAAACCAGTGTAACTAAAATTAAGTATGTAAAAGAAGGGTGGGATATGAAGCAGAGTCGGTTTATTAAAAAGTCATGCAAGGCCTTGTAGGCCTTTATAAGAGGTTAGATTTTTACTCTAATATGCAAATCTATTGCAAGATTGTGAGCAAATGAAGGACATGATCTAACATTGTAAAAAAACTGTTTTGGCTGAGGGTGGACTAGGTAAAGGAGCAGTCGACTCAATCAAGTCACAAAGCCAGATAGCTTGCCAGGGTCCCACTCTGGGGGCAGAGTCCTTTAAGACCTGTGGAATCAGCAGCTATCTACTGAAGAAAAGTAAATTTAAAAGCAGTGAGAGATAAAGAGACAGGACATGCAGGATAGAGTTTTCAAAGGTGAGAACATAAGGGACCACTGCTAGCTTGTGGGGGACCACTGATTGCTTGTGAGGTTCCAGTGAGTAGTCCTGAGTATTTGTTCCACTCAGCTTTTATTGAAGGCTATTTTCTCATTTAGCCCAGAGGGTAAGCTGAGGAAGGGAACAAAACCGGCAGCAGTGTCTCTGAGTAAGCATGTTAGTTCTTATTCTATCTATAATCATTAACTTTAAGGCTCTGAGCAGCCTTGAGAAATACGAAACCTGAGCCTTGTGTGGGGGCAGCCCCTGTCTGTGGTCATGCACACAGATTCCTGAGGGGAGGTTAAACCCCTGTAGTTTCTCTGTGGAGCAGATGCCACAGTGTCAGTGTCCTCTGAAGAATCAGTGGAAAAGAGGAATTTTCTGCTTATCTCCAACCCAGAGGTGCCTTCCTCTGTGATAAGGGTACAAACCCTCCTGCCCATTTTTCAAGGCTTGAGCTGTTCCCTTGATCTCTGCCCTGGCAATAATACAAATCCCCACAATGGGTATTTGCTTTGCCTGTTGACCAGGCAGGGGACAACCTGGTTAATGTTCCTGCCCAGGCCTTGCATGTAACTTCCTTCCAGGGCCATTACTCCTTCAGAGTGTTTACAGACCCAGCAGGGGTGTTTGCAAGCTGTATCCTTTGTAGGACAGGATTCTGGTACAAGCAGGAACTGTTCAGATAGGTAATGTAGCTGCTGGTTTAAAAGTAAGCTGGCTAAACTGTTTTAGTTTTGCCTCACTCAGCTTATTTCTCTGTTTTCCCCTTTTTCTGCGGGTGTTTTCCCTTACCAAGAATGGGGTCTTAAGTCCCCATTTCTCCCTGCAATAGCTAAAGTTCATTTGGTGCCTCAGTGAACGTAAGCTGAGACTCAACAGTTATCAACTCTATAAAGCAAGAGTGCTTATCTTTCAAAGGTTTTGGGTAGGGTAGGAGAGGGAGAGGGTTACTTTGGTTTGCTAGGACTATTTCCCAGGTAGGGTTCCAACTGGCTTCCCGCTGAGACCATTCTGTTCATTTATGAGTTAGCCCCTCTGGAGCCAGCAGTTGTGTTCACTAAATTCCTCCTTTCAGCTGAGTCCCAAAAGGGGGTTATTTCAGCTGAGGTCACTGATCAGCCAACATGGAGTGCCTTATGCTCAAAACAGAGCTTGTTCCATTTTTTTAGTTCCTCTAATCAACCTATCAGAATATAGAATTTTGGGGAGGGTAGGACATACCTACTATGAAGATTGTTTTAAACTAAGGATGCCATCTAATAGATACAGAAAAAAAGCCTTTTCAGTGCTTCTTCTTTCTGACTAAAGGCAAAAACCTTCTATAAATCCCCTCTTTACTCTCAGGAAGAAAACAGAGAGTGAAACAGCCAGAAATCCCCCCTCAGAGAGAGTTTTCCTTGCCAGAAACACTACTGGCACCTGAGTAAAGAAATTACCCCAACCTCTCTTATCTACTCTTTGTTATTCAAAAATCACATTTGTCTTTCCTAAATAAACCATTTGATCCTTCCATAAAAACATTTTCTCCCCAACACTTTCTTCTGTCAAGTTAGGTATCTCTATTTAGTTGTTCCTTTTATGCACTTTCATATGAATATTGGTTAACTTTGCCTTTTCTTCTGTTAATTTGTCTATTATAATTTAAATTAGCAGGCTTTGAACTACCAAACCTAAGTCAGAAGAGAAAAAGATTTTCCTCCCAAGGAATTGCAAGGATTTTGTTCTGACCACCTGGGAGGATAGAGTTGCTATCAATAAAGATGCAGGAAAAAAAGGTTGAGTGGGCTGTTTGTAAAGAAGTCAAGCCTCAAGTAAATTTGAGGTATCTATCAGATAGCCCAGTAAAAAGCGATCAAGTAAATAATTGGAAATAAATGTTTGGAGTTCAGGAGACAGATCAGGCTTGAGCTACAAATTTAAGAGTCATTGATATGGTATAGAAAAATTGGGACCTTTTGGATGATATAAGTATAAAACTGCAGGGTTAAAAGCAGTGAGAGAGCAAGGTTAAATGAAGATGAGAAGAGGACCTAGGACTAAAGAGTACTAAGGATTTCTAGTATTTATAGTAAGATCAATGAGAAGAAAGCATTACAGAAGTCATAAAAGTAGACAGTAGGTTAGAGGTTGCCAGAAGATGAGAGGGTGGGGAGATGTTACCCCAAGGGCATAAAATTGCAGTTAGATAGATAGGAGGAATAAGTTCAAGAGCTCTATTATACAACATGGTGATTATAGTTATTGATGATGTACTGCATTCTTAAAAAATACTGAGAGTGGATGTTAGGGATTCTAGCCACAAAGATGATGAACTAATGAGGTAATGCACATGTTAATTAGCTAGATTTAGCCATTCCACATGCATACATAATTCAAAACATCATGTTGTACATAACAAATACAATTTTATCTATCAATTTTAAAATGAATAAATAATTACATAAAAGAAGCCAGTAAAGAGGAACAAACAGTGAGGTAGGATGTATTCCTGAAGCCAAGTATGATTCTTGGAGGAAAGAGTAATTATGTCAAGTAAAATGCAAACTGCAAATGGACCATTTGATTTGACCATGTGATACCCATTAGTGACCTTGATAGACAAGGTTTCAGTGGAATGAGGGGAACAAATGCTTGCAAATTCAATGAATAGAAGGAGAGCAAGTGAAGAGAAAGAGTTGACAACTCTTTCAAGGAATTTCACTTTAAAGGGGAGCAGACAAAATAAGCAGTAGCTTAAAGGGAATAGGTAGTGAAGAGAGGGGATTTATGTGTATGTGTTCACATGTGTGCACAGTTATGTATTCAATAACAGGAGAAATAACAACATGCTTACTACCAAAAATGGTCCCTAAAGAATGAAAATGGATAAAAGGAAGAAAGGAAAGACTTGTTAGAACTATGTGCTTGAGTCAGAGAAAGGGATGAGGCAAGGGCGTTATTGGGCAGGAACATGAAGAGTTCATAACAGGCAGGAAAGCAGAGCACATCAGTATATGTGGTAGTAGGTGTGGAGATGGAGTGGTGAGTGTCTGAAGAAACTCAGTTCTGATTACTTCAATTTTCTCAGTGAAAAATATAGCAAGATCATTCAATGAGAGTGAGGACACAGAAAGAAGAAGTGGGAACTTGAGGTTACCCTAAGAGACCATGATTTCTAGACGCATTAAGGATATACTGAATTTGGTGGTAATGTATTTAAAGTAAGCATCAGCATGGTGATGGGTTTTTCTTGGGCCTTGTTAAACTTAGAAACAAAAATTATAAATTGACTATCCTTTCTAATTCTATATGAGAATAATATTTTTTTTTTTGTGGCGAGGCACAAGAAGTTCAGACTACCATAGGATTCACTATCCCCTTCAAATCTTGCCAAGTACAGCGAAATGTCTAATTACAATAGTTTTAAAACCCTTCTTGAAATCTGACATTTGTGTGAGGTCATTTTCCTCTTGTTCATTTATTTGGTCTTTTTCTTAAAGGTTTGAGGAGTTCCTCAAAGACCTACTTAACCTTGACTGAAAGTTCATAATTCAGAATGAAGTAAGAGATAAGCAGTAAATCAGCTACAATTAGGGATGTTCCAACTGCAGCACATGGGCCAGCTGCATGTAGATCATGGGAGGATACTTTTGCTTATCTGTGGGGGCAGATATCACGAAAAGTATGCACGGGTTTCTTTTTCTCATCAGCTTTTTGTAGTGTTTGTGTATTTAATGTGTAGCCCAAGGCAACTCTTCTTCCAATGTGGTGCAGAGAATCCAATAGTTTGGACATTGCTTCCTCTGTATTAAGTGTGACTTCTACCACCAGTCTTGCTGTAAGGTGAGTGGAGTCAGGGGCAGCCACTATGCCAGAATGAGTAGTGTTTCATTACAGAGCAGGAGTTAGTTCTCAGTACAGGCTATATATCAGCATCACTTGTAGACCTTTCATTGTAATAGCTATCAATGCAGGCTTTCCCCCAGAGATTCTGATTCAGGTACTCTTTTCTACACAAGAATGCTCATTACAGTGCATGTAAGTGCAATGTAATTACAGGTATCTGCAAATCCTTTCAAACATTAATAGTAAATGTTTCAACACTTTTCATGATTCAATGTTTTATCCTAGGGATGTGCATTGCACCCCATTTGCTCCTACCCTTCCTACACCATTCCTCAGAAATTACTTGTTCTGAGTTTTCAGAAAGTAAAATTTAAAACTTCACAATGAAGTAACGAGATAATTATACAATATTTTAGGGTCATGTTAGAGCATTCCGTATTGATCCCATTGAAAGTCATTGACTCTCTCAAGAAATATACCTTTATATGACCATCAGGGCCCAGATGTTCTATGGCACCTTAAATTGTTGATCATTGGCGAGGTGGAATGATTGGCTAATCTGTTTGATGTAGAATATAATACTAAAAATTTTGTCATATTGCCTGGCAGGATACTGAACCATTTTGTATTTAGCCTAGCTAATTTATTTCAACATCTCTGTCCCTAGTAATTATACAACTCTGTGTTTCTCAGATCGTTTTGGAGCTAGCTCTGTTATTGTTCTGGTTTCTCTATTAAAAATTTGAATAAAACTTTGATATATGTCCATTACCATTACTTTTGCATTAGAATTATATTTTTAACAATTTGGGTTAATTGTTTTTAATGTTTTTGGTAGTTTTACATAGATGTGATCACCGCCTAAGCAACCCCCAGAGCAGAGAGCAAGCCTCCATTACTGAATGTCACAAGGGGACATCTTTAGGAACTTTTAACCTTCCCTCATCTTTCTGTTACAAAGCTATTAATGCCACCTGTTGAGTTTGAGCTGAGAGAAACAAATTTGGCATATTTTCAGAGAGCATGTCTCTATTTTTTTAAGAAAAAACAAACACTTCTTGTACATGTTATTACTGTCTACCAGTTGGAAACTGATAGGACCTGGTGATTGTCTTTCAAAAAGTCTGAAAGGCCTATTTTCGGTGTGAGAGGTGTCTATAAACTAAGAGCCTAGAAGACTTTGTGGTCACTTTTCTGTTTATGGACTGGAGTCTTGAGAATGATATCCCAGCTATTATATCACTGTGTCTTAAAGTTTGGGAAATGTCAAAAAGGAGGTAAAATAGTCGACCTGCAAACATCTAGAAGTGTTTCTTTTGTTTAAGAAATACTGTGAATTGATAGCTGCCAAATTCTAGAGTGGATGGAAGAGAAATGAGTGTCATCCAGTTGCCTGTATCTCTTATGTCTGAAGGATGATACACACATGTATTTTTTAAAAGTAAATTATGTTGACCAATTCTATCATCATAGGGTTCTGTTTATTTGGAAAGATCTTCTTCCTTCTTCCTTTATTTTATTTACTTATAGATTGGTTTTGTCTATATAAGTTGTTCCCCTATGTATAGTTGTGCTTATTTTTATATTTATATTTTGTGTGTCTATCACTCTACAAATGAGTGAATTCTTTAACTCCTCAAGGAAGGAAAGTAATTGACATTTCCAATGACCTACTTGTGCGTGTAGCCCTGTGTGTCTGTGAATGGCTTTTTAGGGGGCACTCTTCGAGATTAAGTGAGCACGTAAATCTCTCATTTGTGTGTAACATAGGGAAACTGGATTCAAAATACAGATTTATAATCTAACAGAAGGAAAATGCAAATTGGCATCAAGGTAACAATTAGTCATCATAAAATCGTACTCATGAAAATTTCTTTGAATCATTTTTAATACTCTGTAAGTAAATGCAGATTATATCTGGATCTACATGATAATTAAGTTTACATAATATTCTTAATCAAAGCAAATCTTCAGACACATAGGAATGGTTTGACAATTTTGCTTCATAAGCACTTATATGGATTCTCTGTGATTCTATGACATTGTGGAAGATAATACAAGCTGTGCTAGTTTGAGTTCCCAAAATAGCAAACCCTGAGTCAAAGAGTATGCATGTAAGAAGTTAATTTGGAAGGTGGTTTTAGGAAACACTATGAGAGAGGGGGTAATAAAGACTTAATCCCATCGTCTCACTGATAACCAAGGAACGTGGGCTATATATATTGACTAACTCTTTTCTCTGTTGGTTGAATGTAGCCCTGAAGCAGTAACTTCCCAGAATGTCAAGCAGATGCCACAGACAATCTGAGCATGCTTCAGTGTCTTGAAAATGACCTCACTAGAAAGAAACAGAAAGCTGTCTGCATGTACAGGAACTTCCTGTGGTGACCTCCAGCATAGGACAAGGTGATATGAGAGGGGCACCAAAACATCTACTCACAAGCTAATATTTAATTTTTTGGAAGATTTGGGTTTGCCTTTGTCATGAAAAGCCTAAATAATTTGAACTTTCTGAATTTTTGAGCACTGCTTTTGATGATAGATAAGTGAACATTGTTTGCATAATACATTGAATTATAATTACTGTGCTTCTATATCAATGATTGGTGTTTGTGAACCTCTAAATCTTTCTACTTTCACTATTGGTATAAATTTATAAATGTCATCCCTCTGACCAGTTTTTAATATCAGTGATGTTTGTGTTGGTCTCTTGTGTCAATTTAAATGTAATTTCCAAATCCATCAAATGACTTTAAGACCTACAACAAATATTATATTGACTTAATTGATAAGAACATTTTGGTGCCTGAAAATATTTTAAATAAGTTTAAATTCATAGAGATAGAGAAAGCATAGATCATCATGCAAATTTTGGGGTCATTTGTAGCTGTTTGTATTTTCTTTTTGTAAAGCTCCAATTAAGATAGAAAATTCAATGTGGTTAATGCCTTGACTTGTAACATATGCTAACTGTATGTTGAAGTTAAAAATTGAAAATTTCAAATAATACTGTCTTCTGACTATGTATATGTGGGCACACACACAAACACATGTTTACATTAATAAGCAAAAGCAGCTTATGCATAATAAAGATGCAAAGGACTGGCCTTGGAGTATTTAGTTTGCTCTTAATGAAAGATAGTAAACTGTTTTCTTGACCTTCCATATAACAAGCCCATATGACAAACATTTTTTATGTTCCCTGAAAAATCTCACTGGCAAGACTGTTTTTCTCCATTAACCATGATATTGGCTATTAGTTTTCAGAGATGTCCTTCATCAGTTCGAAAAATTCTGTGCTATTCCTATTTCAATAAGAGAGATTTTACCATTAATAGGGTTGAATTGTGTCAAATACAGGTATTTTCTTTCTAGTTAGGAGTTTACTCATTTTGTTCATATTTTCAAATAACCAGCTTTTGTTTGAGTCAAATTTTTCTATTGTTTTTGTGTTTTATATATTGTTTTTTATAGCTCTTATCATTACTATTTCTTTCTTTGCAGTTATTTTGGTTTTACTTTGCTCACATTTTTCCAGTTATATTAAGATGGAATTTTAGGTCACTCATTTAATTTTTTTTTCAAATATGGGCATTTAAAGCTATAAGTTGTCTTCTAAGCACTCTTTTATCTGTGTCTCAAAATGATATGCCATACTTTCTTTTTATTTTGTTATTTCATTTTTGACCCATGAATTACTTAGAAGGATGTTGTTTAATTTCCAGATATTTTAATATTATTATTCTATCTTTTGATTCCACTGTGGTAAGAAAATATTCTGAGGTGATTCCCATCTTTTTCAATTTCTTGAGATTCATTCTATGGCCCTTTATTTCATCTAACTTGGTGAATATATCACAAGCACTTGAAAGAAATGTCTACTCTTGTTGAAGTTTAGATCTAAGTGATTGATGTTGCTCTTTAGATGTTATATTTACTGATCTTTTGTCTAGTTGTTCCTTAATTGTGGAGAGATAAATGTAAAAAAAAAAAAACCCTTTACTATATTTGTGAAATTTTCCAAATCACATTTTTTTTTTTTTTTTTAGAGAGACAAAATCTCACTTTATCACCCTCAGTAGAGTACTGTGGCATCACAGCTCACAGCAACCTCCAACTCCTGGGCTTGGGCAATTCTCTTGCCTCAGCCTCCCAAGCATCTGGGACTACAGGCACCTGCCACCATGCCTGGCTATTTTTTTGTTGCATTTTGTCCAGGGCTGGGTTCAAATTCGCCACCCTCAATATATGGGGATAGTACCTTACCCACTGAGCAATAGGCGCCGCCACCCAAATCACTTTTTAATACTATCAATTTCTGCTATCTATATTTTGAGGCTCTGTTATTAAGTACATACTTAGTTTCCACTGCTATGTCTTCTTGATGAATTGCCCTTCTCCTCATCATTACGAAATGTTTCTCCTTTCTCCGGTAATACTCTTTTTCTTGAATCCTATTTTACCTTACAGTTAAAAGCCACTCCAATGTTCTATGCTCACTGCTTGCATGACATGTCTTCTCTGTATATTTACTATCAGTGGTGTTTTATAAATGGTATTTTTTATTGGCATCATGTAATTGAATCTTGTTTTTAAATCTATTCTCAAAATCTTCCCATTTAAAAAGAGTTATATTGAGATATAATTCACATACCATACAATTCATCCATTCAAAGCATGTAATTTAATGCTTTGGTATATTGCATTATTATTTTTATATAGTTAGAAATATACAAGGTGCAATTTTCCATTTTAACCCTTTTTAAGTGTACCATTAGGCGACATTAATTACATTCCCAGTGTTACGCAACCATCTCACTGTATTTCTAAAAATTTTATGTCACCTCAAAAAGAAAACTTTTAATCATTAAACAATAACTCTCTATTCTCCCTTATCCCTAGATCTTGGTAACCACTAATCTACTCTCTCAATAAATTTACCAGTTCTAAGTAATTTATATGAGGAGAATTATACAATATTTGTCCGTTTTTACCTGGCTTATTTCATTTACTATATTGAAACCATGATTTCCTATTGACAGTATGAGTGTGCCAAAGTTTCATCTGTGTTATAGCATGTATACTAACGTCACTTGTTTAGAGCTGAATAATGTTCTGCTGCATGTCTATAATGCATTTTGTTCATATATTTATCTACTGATGGACACTTGGATTATTTCCACCTTTTGGCTATTGTGAATAATGCTGCAATGAACATTGGCATCCAAATACCTGCTCAAGTACCTGATTTTCATCCTTGCGGAAATATAGATAGGAATGGAATCACTAGGTCACCTGGCAATTCTGTGTTTAGTCTTTTGAGAAACTGCTGGTCTGTTTTCCATTTTACATGTCTGCCAGCAATGTGAAAAGTTTCCAAGTTCTGCATATCCTTGCCAACGCTTGATCTTTTAAGTTGTTTTATTATTGGTATTGAGATCTTAGTAGCTGTGAAGTAGTAATTCATTATGGTTTTGCTTTACATTTCACTAACTGCTAATGATATTGAGCAACATTTTATGTGTTCATTGGAAGTAAGTAAATCTTCATTGAAGAAATGCCTATTTAAATCCTTTGTTCATCTTTTTACTGGATTATTTCTTGTTGTTGTTGAGTTAGAGGAGTTCTTTATAGTTTCCATGTATCAAACACTTATCAAAATTACAATTCTCAATTATTTTCTCACATTCTGTAAGTAGTCTTTTCCTTTTCTTGATAATGTACTTGCGGAATAATCAAGAAAAATTATCTCTACATTTTCTTCTGAGGATTAAATACTTTAGATCTTATATTTAGTACCTTGATCTATTGTGAGTTAATGTTTGTGTAGGATATAAGGTGGGGTACAATTTTATATTTTTTACATGTGGAAGTCTCAAAAGTTTTGTCCACAAGATTATTCTTTCTTCCACTGAATGAGCTTGGCTCCCTTGTTACAAATCAATTGGGTATCTTCCAAATTGGTGAACACATTGAGGTACTGGCAGACTGATATGCCCAGAGAGAACTTAGGAGCTCCATATATCTTGCCACTCCCCACCTTTTCCTATGCATCACTTTCCTTTAGCTGTTTCTATGTTTTATATTTATAATAAAAACAGTAAATGTAAGTCAAATATTTCCAAACTTCTATACACTGTTATAGGACATTTTAAAACCCAAAAAAGTGTTATGAAACCCTTTTCTAGTTTTACTATATGTACTAGTGCCCTATATCTTTTGACTGGTGTCTAAAGTAAAACAGTCTTATGAAATTGAGCTCTTTACCTTGTGAGTAGATAGTGCTAAAATTGAATTGAGTTGTTGGATATAGAGGTGATGAATTTATTGTTGTCAGAGGATGTTTTAGAATGGACTTGGATGGTGGAAACATGGAGTTTGGGAAGGGAAAGAAAGAAAAGACAGGGAATGAGAAATTTTTGCTTCCTAAGTGGCCACATGGTCACCCTGGGTATGCTGTGCTGTGATAAATCACTAAAAGTGAAAGTTACCAGTGCAATTTAGACATGGATCAAATTTCCAGGACTCACTTCACTGGATGCAGAAGGAAATACATACTAATAAGAAGTGAAGTATATAGATCTTTAAACATTGTTATCTGTAAAAGCTAAAGTGAAAATGACAGTTTTAGTGAAAATCTTAATGTACCAAGTTCAGATTTTGCTCAATCTAATTTTGCCCGTTAGACTGAAAACTGTCCCCAAAGGGAAAAAATTAATTTGGTCAATAAAGAGTACATCTAGGAATTCTGCTCACCAGGAAGGTAGTTGACATGGAGAAAGAAAAAAAAGGAAAGGAAAATCCAGAAATCTACTAAAACTAGGGTATATAACATGAAGGAGATGTCTCATTTTATAAAACAGTTCTAACTCCCTGAGCGATTTTTACTAAATTTGATTGTGAAAATGACTACTTACAGGGCAGTATCTTTTGTCTTGAATACTGCAGCATGGAAGAGCATGTTTGATTTGACACAGAATGCTCAGTTCACTCTGAATAATCACATACATAAACAGACACATACCAGGATATTCCTGAAGGAACAGCTGGCCTGGTGGACTGGAGAAAACCTATTGTGAGGTCCATTTATCCTGAGAGGGAGGCTTTCTAATTCTCCCTATAAATACCAAGTGGAACACCTCAGATAAAGCAACCAATATACTTTGTGTCAGTTGCATGTAGGACTGAGTTTATGATAATGGGGATATTCACCCATTGAATATGCCTGTTACCCAGGTCTTTGCGAATATTCTGGTTAAGGGAATCCTCTTTTTATGGGCATCTCATAGCAACCTCACTGCTGCAAAATCAAACAGTTTGTGAAACCTTGTTGAATTTTCTGCCTCACCTTCTTCTCCGGAGTCTTACAGATGCTAATATAAACATTAAATTAATTGACAAGAGAAGGTAGAGTTGTAGAGGGGAAAGTCAAGGGAGTCATTTAAGCAGGGTTAAAATTTTAAAATAGTTATTTAGAAATGAAGTAAATAAAGAAAATATTGATAGAAGTAAACTAAAGAGGGAAAGAAAGGCAGAGGTCAAGGGACTTGTCCCAGCAGAGTAGAAAATTTTAAATGGTTATTAAGAAATAATCTAAATAAATGGGCATCGGTAGTGTTCACCCAAAAATCTTACCACAGTTTTAATGAAGGTTATATGAACCAAAAATACCCCTTTCTGTTTTCAACATTAAAGGCCTCCACACAAGTCTCTATGTCAAAGTTTGGAGAAATTTAAAAAGCCAAATGGCAAAAATTACAATGAGAAACTTGCCCTGCAATTACTAGGGGCAATAGTCAGACAATTACTCATGAGAAAGATTGACATCACAGCTAAAGTCCCTTGGCTCAAACCCTCTATGGGGACCTGAAGCTTTTTATTAAAAGTGGGTAAAATGGTCAAGGGGGTGAAAAAAGCAGTTTCTGGGCTCGGCGCCTGTGGCTCAAGTGGCTAAGGTGCCAGCCACATACACCTGAGCTGGCGGGTTGGAAACTAGGCGGGCCTGCCAAACAATGACTGTTGCCACCAAAAAATAGCCGGGCATTGTGGCAGGTGCCTGTAGTCCCAGCTACTTGGGAGGTGGAGGCAGGAGACTCGCTTGAGCCCAGAGGTTGGAGGTTGCTATGAGCTGTGATGCCACGACACTCTACCCAGGGTGACAGCTTGAGGCTCTGTTTCAAAAAAATAAAAAAACAGTTTCTGAAACTTCCTTACATGGGAGCTCTTTGCACTGTGATACCAAAACCTGCTGGTGAAGCTCTAACACAGAATGTCATTAGATTTAGAGAATGTAGAAATATAAGAGTTGAGAAAGCTATGAGAGTTGGAATGTTTAAAGAGTGTAAAGAGATTATACACATTCTTTTGCCTGAATGTTTTGTATTAATGGCTGTTGTGTCTGACTCGGAAACAATTCTCCTACCTACTGCTATAAAACCAAAACTTGATGAATTCTGAATAAAGGTAACAGGAATATAGAAGTTTATGGGATTAAGGTGAAAGTTTGGAGGAGAATTCATCTGTTAAACAGGCTTTTTGTGAGGAAGTTGTATCGCATTTACCTGAATGTACCATGGGGATGGATATTATATCTGACTGGGGAACTGTTTCTATAAATCTATCCTTCTAGCAATATTAACTACACATATGCTAAATGGGAATGAATGAAATTGACCCGACACAGTGTAGAATCGAAGCTGTAGAGCTGGCACTGACAGATTCTCTGTGTGATAGTTCTGTAGAGAGTTTAGACTGAGACTTATTTGCTTCCTAGCAACAACTACTGGGAGTATAGACTATAAAATTCCCTTATAAGGGGCAATTATTGGCCTATCAGACATTCATTGGAAATGTCCCTGTCATGAAAGGAAAAAAAATCTTAAAACCTGAATTACTCATGATTTCTTGTGTGATGTCAGAGAAATTCTCTAATAGGAATAGCAATTCACATGGAAATCCTAAAATAAAATTTAAATGGTTTATTCAGGGTCACGCTACTGGGCAACTGCAAGGAAATTCTTTGGGCATAAAAGCCTTTTCCCCCCAGGACTGATTTTTGAAACTGTGTGAGTTGTTGCTGGATTGTGCTGTCACTTGAACTGTGTCCTATAAACAGCTCTTGACTTACTAATGAAGAGCCACTTGGTTTGTGGACAGGAGTTCTAAGATGAACAGACAATATCCTACTTCGAAGGCCACCACTGTTATTGAAGAAAGTAAAAACAAGTCATCTCAGTGGGCTGAAGTACATGCTCATTGCCACAGTGTTTTGGGTTTTACCTACCTGAATATATAGTGAGGCAGAACACCAGAAAACTTGTCTATTGAAGGGATGCCCATGTGAAACAAGGCCCCATATAAATTACTATGAGAAGTTAAGGGGTGCATTAAATTAAGACATGTTGATGTTCATCAGCACTCCCTTTCAAATTCAGAAGGTCATTGAATTCATATCCATGTGTGCTTCCTGGCTCTGCAAAAAATGGATATGGAGGTACTGTAGCAATGCAAAGATGTACTAAATCTAGACAGATTCTTCTTGCGCTGTCTGAGGCACAAAATGCCAATAAGACGTATTCTGTCTGCCAGCAAAAGAGAGATTGATTCCACAGAAGGAAGGCCCCACAACAGCCGGCCAGTCAGCCTGAAGCTGGTAGCCTTGAGGGTTAGAGGATGACAATAATGGGTCTTGACTGAAATAGACGCTGACTCTACACTGGGCTTTGCATACCCGGTAAGAGATGCAAATTTCCAGAATGCTGTATAAAAGAACCATAATAGGAGATGTTGCACAGTTTGGATCTCCAACTCACATTGCTTCGCCCCAAGGAATATACTTTATAGCCCATAATGTCCATGGGTGAGTAGAGAGATATCCTTTTCAGCGTAACAGTTTGCTAGAGAAAGGGAATGGGCAACCGAAATAAAGACTGTCTAGCAAAGTTATATAAAGACATGAAAGCCTGGCTTACATGCTTTTACAAGTGTGTGCTCAAAATGATTAGGGCCATTAGACAGATTTTCCTGCTTTTGCGGTAGAACTGGGGAGAAGGAGGTGGAAGAGCCTGCTAGTGTATCTACAAAATTCTTCATAAGCGGGAAGGATACTGGTATAATGACTATATATATGGGCTGAAAGTTTCAAACTTTTAATCATTTGACTGTGAAGTGTTTCATCCATTTATAATATAACCTGCTTTATAATGGAAGTGTTTAATCCTTTTATAATATTATATATGAAATTATACATGTTATATATATATATATATATATTTTAACTTTCTTCCCCATATTGCCTCAACTTCCTTTTTCCTAATTGAAGCAGTAATCACAGAACCTAATGCATCTACAAGGGCTGAAAACAGGGATGAATCTTAAGCAAGAAATGGCAACCATATTTTTAAACATTTATGTCAAAATTCCTAAGGACTTGATGGAGCAATTCATACTCCTACCCTCTCTGGTAAAATTGGGGTTGAAAGTGATTGCTCCTATGTTGCCCTGTGGTCAAGATAGGCTACAAGTTCTGTTCCTATCTTATCCTACCCTATATTAATGGGAGTAAAATAAGGGAAAGGTACTTTCTATACCAGTATTGCTATTTGTAGTCTATATCAGGACAGTGTCCAAACTTAATATTCCTTCCAAAGATCGGGTATAAATGTATAAAAGGAAGAATAGTAGCTTAGGGTAAGGGATAAATAAGAAGGATATGTAATGAATAAATTCAATATTACATTTATACTTTGAAATAGGTTCATAGCAAGAGATGATATGGTCTCTTAGCTCAATTATACTTGATGCCAGAAAGGATGAGACCATATATTGCTGAGACCATGCAGTCTTT
This sequence comes from Perodicticus potto, assembly GCA_963574655.1. Lineage (NCBI taxonomy): Eukaryota > Metazoa > Chordata > Mammalia > Primates > Lorisidae > Perodicticus > Perodicticus potto. Next base: position 6,998 of record CAUYRH010169532.1, on the reverse strand, counting down.
TGGAACCCAGCAAGATCAAAGGAAAACCTGCAAACCTAAGGAATCTCTCCCTGTGAAATATTTTTGCACATTAGGATGATGGACTGTATTAATTATTAATGACTGAAAAGAACCCTAGTAATGTGCCAGTGTCTTATAACTTTTATGAACCTTTGTTATAAATGATCTATGGTCAAATACCAGACAGAGACTTGTGGTATACAATAAGAGATGTGCTTGGTCTTTGCTCATGGTTCCTGACACAAAGCTCCTAAAACACTTAGAATATTCTGAGTAATAGAGGTGTCTTTTGTTATTCATATTGAGCCTCTTTTAATCATTTCTGAGTTTATCCCAATTAGGCGACAGGGTGGGCCCTAGAGATAGCTCAGAATGGGGCTGGTCACCAGAAAGGCCAAATGATTAAAGGTTTGAAACTTTCAGCCCCACACATTGACCTCTGGGAAGAAGGGTGTAGGGCAGGGGTCTTCAAACTATGGCCCGCCGAAGACATTTATCCGGCCCACCAGGTGTTTTGCAGCAGGTGCCTGTCCTGTTTAGCAACCTACTAGTTGCTGGCCGCAGTGTGCATGTGTGGAATGTGCATAGCAGTCTCCGACTCCCCTCCTTCTCTCTGTCTCTCAACTCCTCCTCTCAGTCCCTGGTGAGCCTAAGACTCGTGATCAGAGGAGTTGTGAGCTTGCCTGTGCAGAACCTACTTCTGCCTGAGGACTGAGGTAAGAACAAGTTAGGATTTATTTTTTCTTGTTAGGAGGTCTATTTTTTTATTTTTATTTTGCAGCTAGTAGGCCATTTTTTTGTCGTTAAGGAGGGGCTTTTTTTTCTGAAGTTAGGAGGTTTTTTTTTTTTTTTTTTTGCAGATGGGGGCACCTTTTTTTTCATTTTGAATATCGTATTTGTATTTGTTCCTTTTTTTTTGCAGTGTTTGGCTGGGGCTGGGTTTGAACCCACCACCTCCTGTATATAGGGCCAGTGCCCTACTCCCTTGAACCACAGGCACTGCCTCCATTTTGTGTTTTTACTTCAAAATAAGATATGTGCAGTATGCATAGGAATTTGTTCCTAGTTTTATTTTTAAACTATAGTCTGGCCCTCAAATGGTCTGAGGGTCAGTGACCTGGACCCTGTTTAAAAGGTTTGAGGACCCCTGGTGTAGGGGGTTGGAGACTGAGCTGTATAAAAATTCTCCAACCATGAGATTCAAGGAGCTTCCAGGTTGGGGAAGATATCAAGGAGCTGGAAGGGTGGTACACCTGGAGAGTGCATGAAGTTCCGCACACAACCTCTCACCCTCTGCCTTGCCCTGTACATCTCTTTCATTTGGTTAATACTGAGTTGCATCCTCTGAAATAACTGGTAAATGTAGAAAAAATAAATTGACAATAAATGTATGACTTTATTTATGAACTATAATCTGCTTTATAATGGAAGTGTTTAATCCATTTCAACATAACATGATATTTTATACATTTTGGGTTAGGTCTACTATTTAATTATTAGTTTTAATGTTTTTCCTTCTGATTTTGCACCTCTATTTTCCTTTTCCCAATTTCTTTTGGATTACTTTAATTTTTTTTAGTAAATTTTTTAGTATTCCATTTTTTTTAGCAGCAAAAGTATGCAGTTTGTTTAAAATAAAGCATACATAAGCATAGACTTTTCTAGAGAGATTGAATAAAAGGTTTCCTCCATAAGTGAGAGGAGACATCAAACAGAGGCAGTACACCCACATAATTGTTTCTTCCTCACTCCCCCATAATTATCTATAAGAGTTTTTCTTTGGTTCCCAGAGGTCCTTAGGTATTCTTTATCAACACATAAAGGAAAATGGGACCATATGATAACTTGTATTCTATTTTAATATGCCAACTTTCTTCTTAGCTATATCTTTTTGTATTGGAGAATGATTAATATATCAAAATAATTTAGTCTCATCTATATACACCACATTAATATTATATATCTTAATATGCATAGTCATATATAATTGTCTCTTTTTAGTTGATAGCTTCATCCTCTCTCTCTCTCTCTTTTTTTTTTTTTGTAGTTTTCTTAGATTAACTTATTCCTAGGAGTGTTAAATTAGGGCCTCATAATGAGATCTATTTGATGCCCCACTGAGAAGTTGGGACTCATTATTGATGCTAAGAAAGACTAAGATGCTACTTCCAGAGCAAACACAAAATTGTGGATATAGAAAGGATAGAATAAAATACATGTTTACATGACCTATAAATAATTTACAGTCATAATTACAGTGTTTTTATTCTGACTATAGGATTGCTTTTTTGTGAAACATTTGATATGTTTCTTATCCATTCTGAATTTGCTCCATCATGTTTAAAATTTGCATGATAATGTGTAAAATTAACAATACTTTTGTGAAGATTAGAGAAAAGGTAAGCAGGTGAAAAGCAAAAAAAAATTCTAGGGTTGTCACTGGTGATATTTTAGTTTATAATAGTATTCCTCCCTTCAAGGAGGGACAAACATCCTTTCTCCTAAGTAGGAAGGTGTTCTATCAAAACTCGTTGGGCACAGCCTCATTTTATTTTTTCAATGCCTTTTACACACTAAAGAAACAAATGGGACTTAGGTGAAGGGTTCAACAGAATAAGGAGGCAATGTTTGCTCAAATTTTCCCTCTTTTCAGTTTATTAATCCTACCCAAGTATCTGTCATTAAAACATCTGTGAAGAAAAGTTCTATCTTCTTTCTGTACCTCACAGTATCTCTCCTTCCTTTCATTGACCAACCGCCTGTAATCCCTGGCTCTGTTTCTTTAATTCCTATTTACTCCTGTTAAATAAAAGTATAAGAGACCGTGGTTTTAGACTGCATTCCTGCACTAGGCCCCAACAGATCAGACTAAAAAGCAGCATGGAGTCAGTCAGGAAACCTAAACTAAGAGAATCAGGAGAGAGACAGAACAGCCTACTTTTTAAAACAGGCCAATTTCAATAAGCATAATAATGATGTTCTCTCTACCTTAATCTTTACAAAAAAAATAATAATCTAAAGTTACCTGATGTTAACTGGTTATTTTTCTATTGCTCTGTTTCTCTGTTGTTACCTTATAAGTAAAGTAACTTTGAAATGACTTCCTCAAATTTGATCGAATTGATCATTTTACATAAACATTCTTTTCTCCATTAAAGAAGAGCCTTCCATTATGCTGAAAATCTACAAGGGTTAGAATATAACATGAACTACAAGACCTTCCACAGTCTAGCCCTCTACCTCACATAACAGCCTCATCTCACACCATTCTCTCCTCTAATTTCTATTCATGTACATACTCTGCTCCTGCCATATGCTCTTGCATGGACTATTCCTTCTTCATGGTATATTCCTTCCTCCCTTTTTAGCTCTTGAATTCTTGCTTATCTTTCAGTTTTCAGCTCGAGTGCCATATCCTGACAATTCTTTCCTGCTTGTCTAACTAAGAGCATTGGATTGCTTAAAGACTAATTTTCCAGTTGTATTGGTAGAGCTAGTTAACACATATTTCCCAACTAATGAGAGAACTTTCAGCCAGAGAACAGAATCATGAAGAGCAGATACAGATTGTGTGTACTCAGCTGTTGTTTCCAATGCCCCAATACCCTATGCAGAAGAGAGTGGAGGATCCCTAGACAAATAGATGAGTTTAGAATTATGAATAGTCCCCACCATGGTAAAGTTTACTGCATACTGATAACCAGGAAAGATAGAGGCAGCCATTCCCACAGTTTATACTTTCTCAAGGATACAGGATCTTTCCATGTCTGGTCAGAGGAGGAATGGCCATCAGCTGGTATGAAGGCTGCCACCATCAACCACATGGGCTTGATGTCTTAGGCAACACCAGAGAGTCATTGATCACACCCGCCTATTACAGGGCCATTCAATGTCACCTTGAGTCTTATTGGCATCGCCAGATAGGCAGGAACTGCATTACCCAGACACAATGAAGGTCAGAAGACATCCCTGAGCTGAATTTCTCAGGCACAAATATTCAACAATTTGTTTTGATGATGTATAACTTAGATGTGACATGAGGGGCAGCTGCCAGGGTACTGGTAATGATCGATTTCTTGATCTGGATTCTGGTTAAATGGATGTGTGCACTTTTGGATAGTTCATGGAGATATATGATTATTTGTGCATTTTGCTGAAGTTCAATAAAATGATTTTTTAAAGCAATCATACATTTTTACTTCAAACATGGAACTGGGACCTGTAGCCAAACTTCTGTATTATAGTCAAGGTACAGGAACCAACTTTATACCTAAGGGGTAACGTCTACGACTAATTCAGGGAAAGTTCTAGAGATGAAAGAAACAGCTATCTTATAAAGTGGCATTTGCTTTGGGGACCTTAGGGCCAAGAAGGAATTGTTCCTGGGACCCTTAACCAATTAATCCTGTCAGATGTTCCCCTACCTTTTCACTTCACATCATGCCCCTAGCCTTCGCCGTCATTTTATACTCATTCTTGTGACTATTTAATGACAATCTCTCCTAAAAGGGCACAATTCTGCAATTCTGTTAAAACCAAAACTGCACCTATCGCATTTACTGCTGAATCTCCAGGACCTAGCATACTACCTGGTAAATCATAAGTGCTCAATAAATATTTGTTAAATGGATGAATAAATCAATCGATGGTGGAAACAAATATATGTGGCAAAAAAGTGTCAGAACATGGAGGGTGGCTATAGGTGTTAAAAGGTAGAAAATGCCTTCTTCTTCAACCAATTTAAGAAATCAATAGACTAGCTCTACCAAGATTGTGAAAGAATGGCATTTACATTCTCGCAGTTTATTAGTTCTTTTACAGAAACACCAGGTCCCTTTTGTAGTTCTAACTTCCAAATTCTGACTTGATTTCCATCAAAGACAACTTAAAATGTACCATAAAAGAGGTATGCTGCATTCTATGGTTGGACTGACTACATAAGAAACGTAAGTATGGAATGTGCCCTTTGTGTGGATTTTCAGCAGAGATTGAAATATTGCTTTGAGCCTTCCAAATCTCTTTGTAATACAGTACTGACAGATCAGAAAGTTAATTTATAAACTTGAAACCTTTTTTACTCCCAATCACAGAAAGAAGAGACCCATCTTTAAAAATACACCTGAACAATACAGACAGCTTTATATATACTTGTAAGTGGTTCAGCCCTATCTTCTCTTAGCTATTCCTTGTTATCAGGTATCTCTTTATATATGTAATTAAAATAGTCTATCTCTGTTCTGACATTAACAGCACACTGATACAGCTTCCTCCTTCAAAGGAATAACATGCCATTTGTCAATCAGTGATATCTTAAGGTAACTTTGAAAATTCACAGAGCAGAACATGCAGTGAACTGCACATCACCCATCTCTATAGATTAAACTATCAATCAAGAGCCATTCAGAGGTAAATCATTACAGGAATAACATAACTTGCATGCCAGAGTCTTGTGGAAGTTTTTCACATTTCTCTAAGCTTGTAGTAAGGTTCACAAAAAGATCTATTATTTTAGAAAAAGAAGGAAAGATCATAAATGTGTAGTGACTGATACAAATGATTTCTCTGTCACAAAACAAATATATTATGTCATATTAAAACACTTTACTATAGAAGATGTAAGACAATTATCAAATGTTTGAAGATTCCTAAATGATACAAAATGTTTTATTGCCTGAGGACAGTCTATTTTTCTGTCATTATGACAAAATGCCTACTATCAGAACTTTTCATTTTGGTTATCAAATGGTGTCCTAAACAAAAATCTTTTAAAATTTAAATGTATTCTGATCAAGTTAGCGTGGAAAATCACCAATACAGACAAGAAATGACAAGTGCCTTATTATTTGGCTTTCAGAAACAAATGGCACTGAGATAGGTGATCACTGATGAGGCAATGATCTGAAGTATGCTCCAGCTAAAGACAAGAAATAAGAGGGCAATAGAATAAATTGGAATAAATACGGTGGAAGACAGATAGTAAAAGAAAGGTTGGCCCAAAATGATTGATTTATACGCTATTCACCCCAGGAGGTAAAGTTTAATTCCCACCTTCCCAACTCCCATTGAATATGGGCTACAGTGAGTGACTCCCTTCCAAAGGCTAGAGTATGAATAGGTTAAATGTTAAATTATGTTGGAGAAACCTGGCAAATACTATCTTAACCAAATGTTCAAGGTTAATACCAGCATTAATAAGTGATACTGATGTCGTGTACCCCTAAATATGATGTGATGGGAAAAGCACTTCATCTCTGTAGTCTTCCTCTCAAACCAGTAAGTCCTGTCTAATTATAAAGAAAACATCAGAGGAATTTCCAATAGAGGCACATTCTACAAATTACTTGACCAGTCCTCTTTAAAAACTGTATATGTCAGAGAAAATCAAGATTGAGGAACTTTCAGAGTGAAGAGAAACCTAAGGAGATATAATGGCTAATAAAATGTGCTATCCTAGATTGGATCCAGGAGCAGAAAAACAAACATTAGCAGAAATATTGGTAAAATCCAAATGAAGCGTACAAGTTTATTAATAGTAAACTTGGTTTTCTTTGTTTTTGTTTTGGTCTATATTTGATACATGTATCATGATAATGTGAGATACTAACATTAGAAATGCATGGTATATTGAAAGTCTACACTATTTTTTGCAAGTTTTCTATAAATCTGAAGTTATTCCATATACAAGTTTGTTTTAAATATAATTTCAAAAACCTCTTTGATCCTTGCCACCACCATCATTAAAATAAATTCTAAAGGCTTTGCTAAAAACAATAAGGGGTGGTGGTACATATTCTTCTTAGCAAAGTATCTCAAGAATGGAAGAAAAAGTATCCAATGTACTCAGCCCTAATATAGAGCTAATTTATAGCTTTCATTTTACGGCAAAACCCCACTTATCCCCCCACATACCCGGTAAAAGGTAAGGGGGGGGGGGGGGGGGGGGGCGGAGGGGTGGCGGGCAATTGGGGGGATCACACCTACGGTGCATCTTAGTAGGG